>CAOJBI014049980.1:0-10995 GCA_948277035.1 Euphorbia corollata
GCTTTCATCAGTCCACAAAAATCCCAAAACAATTTAATTCCATCATAGTGAAATAACAAAGATAACATCACTAAACATTGTTGAGCTACAAACATAGGAAGAAAGCCAAACCGGGTTTTAGTACACATCTTCTACACCGACACCAACAATTACAAAATACATGATCCTAACTTAAGCCTACCTAAACCTACCAACAAAGAGTACACTCACATAGTAATAGCTATTTCTTTTATATGAAATCTCTAACAAAGTAAAATATGCCTAAGATAATATGTTGTGCCTCGAGTAATAAGAAGTTACAGCAACTTGATTGTACAAATAATCTTCAGCTAGATGCTTCACCGTTAGATAAGCTGGGGTCCCCAGATTCATCATCATCATCATCTTCTTCTTCTACTTCTTCTTCTTCTTCTGCTTCTTCTTCGGGGGAAGTTGTTTTGTTGTCAGAAGTAGAGTTCCTAAGGGCCTCCACGGGGTCAGTTGGAATTGAATTGGCTCCATAGAAAAACGAAGATGATGCATTCACAATTGGCTTCACTCCGCTGTATGCCCTTCCGATCTCTCCTGCAGAGAGAAGATTAACAGGAGTAACAGCTGGAGGAATTTCGATTCTCTGTTTCTTATGTTTCTGCTCCTGCTGGTGACCGGGCAGAAAACTGCCGACCACAACCTGATGCATGCAAAACAATCCATCAACATTGGTCTTATGCAATGATACAGATATTAGAAAGCGATGCTGATAAAAAAAAATAAATTAATGCATCAGTAACTACCCGAACTTTCAAAGTGAACCCGTAACTCTCTCAACTTTCAAAATGTGTGCCACTTTTGTAATCAACGTAACATGTCAAACTTATGATTGGAGAGAGAAAATAAAAAAATGACATCTTTAAAAAGTCAAACCGATCAAAAACTGACTCGTGATAATCAGGGACAAATGAGGTGCACTTTTTGAAAATTTAGGAGGCAGTAGGTTTTTTTTTTTTGATAGGTTCGGGTAGCTACTGATGCATTCAGCCTAAACAAAGAAACTTTATGATAAAACAATGTACCTGCACTGGGCCAGCAGCGACTAAGAGACCAGCAAGTCCACCACCCACAACACGACCATCCGGACCTGCCAATGAGACGCTCATACCGCCAGATCTGATCTTTGTTCCTCCACTATCAGTTGGCATAAACGATCCAGATAATGAAAGTATCTCAAAACGACCCTAGTTGGAAGGAATTAGAAATGGCATTAAGGTTTCTGACGATACAAAACATCTGTTCAGATCTGGGCAGTCATATCAATATGCTTGAGATATAATCACAAACAAAGAAAATGATTTTGTAGAGAATCTAGGTGTGCTGTGGGGAGTTATTACATTATAAGAATCTTAAAAGACTAAACAACATATATTTTATCAACGTGTTTTTCTTCTGAAATTTGGTAGGTATTTCTTCTGAAATTTGGTAGGTAGATTAATATCTAAAAATTCTTTATGCTAAGGGAATGGATACATATTCCTTTCAGATGGCAGAAAAAGGACACGGGAAGGAGATTTGCAGTTGATACTAGTTACTTGACAGAGCAAATCGTTCCACGAAACTAATCCTACAAACAAATATCATTGGTATTCCAAAAATTCCATTTAAAACGTGAAGCACATTTACATGCAGACATCCATCTTCACAAACCCACTGGCATCATGTTAATTTACTGATACTCTAATAGATTTGCAGGGAAATACAAAATCAAGATAAAACAAATGATTTTGACGTAAAGTTTTCATGCAAACATGTGCAACTGCATAGGATAATCATGAATTTCCTATGTCACCCAATAGAGTTCATGTTATAAACTGCTCTAATAGCAAATTTTACTTGCCATGAAATGAATCTTTGAAACCCAGTTCCACAAAGGCACATTATTAGAGGAATACCTCATATGTTAGAGTACCACCAGAAGTAGTTGGCTGGCGAAGCGTGACATTTGAGATTGTGCCATTTGCAGAGAGAATGCAGATGGCCCGAGATCCTTGTTGAGAAAAGGACATGATCTTCATGGTAACATCCTACATAAGAGAAGTATAAAAAAACAGAGGAAATCAGGACATAAAAATAAACAGAAGCATTTCATTGCAAATACAGACACATTGATGCATAACCAGGCTTCCGCATTGCCAAGCACTTGTTCATGGATTTTCAATTTTTAGTCAAACAAAGAGGCTAAAAATAAAATGATGCGAAATAAAATATAGGGTGAAACTTCAAATGCATACCTCACCAGCAAAAACTGTTAGCACATGGGGTGTAAAATTTGCACCAACAAAGTATGCAACTCCATCCCCTGCAACCAAGTATTAAACAAATTCAGCATATGATCAAAAGTGACCTCAAAGCTAGGCAGCTATGCAAATGATTTAACTCAATCCAAACAAAAGCTGCACTAAATTATTAAACAAAAGCTATTCTGTAATGCTAGTGCCACAAAGACAAATAAGATAAAACACTTTTGGCAACAAGTGTCACAATTATCATCGCACGTAGGATACGTTCAGCTGGATTCTTTTTTATACACTTTTGACAGCTATACTAGAAAGTAATTCCAAGTAGGGAGCCTTATTAATTAATTCAGTTTATATACCCCTTCAACAGCTTCTTGTTTTATCTTCAGTTCAGGGCTAGACATAGCTTGATTTAAAACTACTTTAACTAGCGTTAGACAAATCCAGGTCTGCACAAGAGCAGCTAATACCAGATTTTTACTATCAGAAATATTCCCTCTAGAAGTCTGGTTTTCTTGCAGAATTGCTATTTATCCTCTCAGAAAAGGCAATAAAAAGTACAGTATTCCGCCCAGAAGAAAAAGATTCCATGAGATCATAGCGTCATCATCAAATACTCAACTTATTATTCACCTATACCATTAATTCCAGATATGGGGAACAGAAAAATCAGAAGCAATGGTCCCACTCCTGCGCTCACATCAAACCCAACAAATCTAATCCATAACTCTACTGCCAAAAACCAAAAGATCAGATCTAGATTCTTGACCCACCAAATATATTCAGCAAAACAACTACACGAAAGCAATTACCAACAGGATTATGCATAAAACTAAACTATAACGTCACTATGTATAACGAATTACGAGATTTCAAGTTTTAGTTGAGCAAAATCAGGATCAGGGACAATTACCTCTGCTCTCATAATCAATTTTGGGTTGCTTCTTGACCGCTTCTGAAGACCGCGCTTTACCCTTTTTCCATGTCGTCAGCTCTCCTCCCGTAAGCGGAATAGACGCCGATATCGGCATCGGAGATAATGCCGTGGCTAGGCTTCCGTCAGGTGCGTACTTCCTTGGCCTCCCTCTTTTCTTCTTGACCTCCGTTCCCAAACTCACCGGAGTTGTAGTTACACTGGGCGCACCTATCTGGGTAGAGTTGAAATTAACATTGAGGTTGGGATTAGGGTTTGGATTAGTGTTCGAATTTGAACTTGGATTGGGGTTAGGATTAGGATTAGGATTATGATTAGGAATTGGGTTAGCATTTTGGTAAGAGTCCAAATTAGGGTTATGAAAAGAAATTTCAGTTCTGGGAGCCAGCCGGAAACTCTCCGGAGCTTCATCTCCTTTCACCGTCACCGCTGACCTTAGTTCCTCTTTTGCCTCCATCATTCATAGATCACCCTAAACCCCCTTAAAACCCTTACAACTCTCAAAGATTTAACAGATCTCAAAATTTCAATTAAACAATCTATGAACTTCCAATGCTACAACTACAACACCTAAATCCAAATTTATCTAGCAATCAATTAACTATGTTGAAAATGAATTTAAACTAGCTGATCCAGTTTCTAGAGAAAAAAATCAAACACTTGGTCTACAAGCTAACAATATCAGAAACAAAAAGTACAAATTACAACAGTGAAATGATTCCTGTGCCTTGAATCTCCGCCATTGCAGAGAATGCACAGAGCTTCAATGGCGACTTCGCTATTAACAAAAAATTTCCAGAAAATTACAAAAAAAAATCAACGAAAACTGTAAAATAAATATTTGACTAATATTATGATTGCTGAATTTCTTCAAATGAAATGAAATTAGGGTTTGCGAGAAAAGGAGGAGAAATAAATAAAGTAGAAAATCATGAAAAATTAAATTAAATTAAAAATTATAATAAAGCATATGTGATATTATAATATTATGAAATTAATTAATAATTAATATTTTAATTATAAAATTGAAAGTATACATTATGGTTAAGAAAATGTTTGAAGTCCGTCTTGGAAATTTAATAACATATTTATTAATTAATGGCAGAGCTAGTAAATAATTATTAAAATAAAGTAACAAAATTCAGAATAAAGAAAAAGGTATTTAGATTATGTGCATATTTTAAAAATCAGGGTGGTTAATTAAATATTTAACGAAGGTTTATAGAAAATAAAATAAAAGTGCACTGGATGAAGGCCACTACTGACAATTTCTTTGCCTTTTCGGTTGAATTAGAATTGACCATATATATATCTCATCAAAAGAAAAAATTGAGCATATATAAATGTTGAACCGATTGCCTCTTTTTTGGAAAATGTTATGTAAATAGAAAAACTTTCAATATTCAAGACTTTTATAGCCTCACTTTTCTTCTGTAACACTTCACATTATATTGGTTGCACTATTTTTCCAAACTATATTACGGGTGACCAAAAAACAACAAAATTAACTAATTAAAATAATTAGAGATTGTTGGACTAAATTTGACTTGGTGCATAAACCGTTATAAGCATGCCATGTCAATAGTTTTGTTGGTATGGTGTAGTCATGTGACAAAAATTGTGGTGTTATATTAACATTTTTGCCTTAGCTTATAGCACATGTCACTGAAGTCGATGACATGTTTTCTTTATGCGTTTTGCGGTTAGAGACGTTGGTTGAAAGATGTAGCTGGTTGTTGAGAAATAAAAGACAATTCTTGGTAGTTTTTTAGATTGTGGTTTAAGAGGTGATGATTAAAATGAAGCTGACTTGGTTATGTGGTTATTAGCGTATTGATAGATAATTTTCAATGTGATATTGTTGGTTATGTGCTTATTAGCGTATTTGATTATCACGCAAACATTTTAAGCACGTATTTGCAAGTTGAGCAGTCAAAATCTCTAGTGATAGAATAAAGCAAGGTGCTATGGTAAGTTTTTTTTTTTTGTAATTGAAAGGGATATGAAGAGATTGAGATTTGATTTTTGATTAATTCCATTCAATTTTGTGAATGTGTCAATTTCACCAAGTTCATTTGGAGGGGATAACTAGTATATTTTGCATCGGTCGTTTCCAAATTCGGGAACTTATGATACAATAACTATGTTATTAATGTAATGAAGATAATAATAACTATTAATATAAATTAGATATTGTTATGATATCAATAATTATTATAACTGATTTTATTTTTCAAAAAAATAGACAAATCTGATATCTTTATATGAGTCGGATCCAAATCTGCCCAAACCCAATTCCATCTCATCACCACCCTTTCCTATATAATGAATTCAGCCAAACAATCTTAAGGTAACTAATTCTTTGGCATCTCTTACTTTCTAGAACAATGACCGACGTTATCATCGGAGAGGTTGCGTGGCAACCCCAATCTAGCCCTTGTCTCGCAGATTCAGATTTCTTGGATTCCACGACATCAGGCCTGGTTAGATCACTGTTCTAATATTTTTGCCCAAACTTTTCTCTTTTAAAGCGGGTCATGCGGACCAAAATGCTCATGCTCATGTCAGCTTGCGTCTTATGTTGTGTCTATATATGTGTTCGTGTTCATACCTGTTGGTCGTGGGTGGTAACTCTCTCATTCTCCGCCCCTTTTAGATTTTTTTTTTAGTTTATTTTCTTGGTTCTTTTGTCTAATGTTGCAGTGCCTGGATTTCCGCCATTGATTCCTTCAAATGGTCTCTCTCATTTGTGGCTTTTACTTTACATCATGGGCTCACTATTTTTATAGTTACTTTCTATTGATTATAGCACACTGTATTAGAAGTATTAAAATGTAGTCATAGTTATGTAATAGAAATTTGGTTAGAAACAGTTGTGAACTAGCCGTTATTGTTGAGGTTCAGTGAGCTAATTAGTTAGATTTATATAGTAGAACTATTCATCTTCTTCCCGTTTACACTCGTTCTCTGTGTAATTGTTTTTGACTCAATTGAATGAAGTATTTTTCCTTTCATCTCTCTCTCTATCAATTGTACATTTGTACTGATTAAATCTACACAGTAGATGAAAACGATTTACTCTTACAAAAGCTTTGGTAGGAGGTATATGCCAATAGATTTACATATTTACATGAAGATGATTTCATATCTATGTATTTGGAAGGTTGTCGGAGAATTATATTGTTTTCTTTGTGAGTTTTGCATATTTACATAAGTTGCATGTTTTTGAATCTACTGGCTTCGTTTAAAAATTATATTGTTTTTTACTATTTATAGTCCTTGTTTTTCGCTTGTATATATGGCTTTGTTCATCATTGTTTTGGTGTATTTGTGCATTGTTTGTGGAAGTGAAGATGGTAAATAACAACTGAGGAAAAAGGATTTTGAAATGAGATATGTGAATGATCTCAAGGTATACAATGATGTAAACATGGCATAAAGGGGATACAGAGACGAGATTCAAGAAATCGTCCTTTTTTTTATTAGTATTGAGCTGTATCAAAAAATAGTAAACAACATACGAAAATAACTTGCACCCCCATCATTTAAATTAAAATTCGAGCCTCTAAATACACCAATTACTCACTATGACTCAAGATCTCAACAACAATTTTATCCCGCTTCTACAATAATAACTAAATTTGCCTTTGATATTACAACAAATTGAATCTGTCAGACCAACTTATGTCTGCATTTAACAATTAAAAAACTAGCCGTGGCAGCCAAAAGCTACAACCTCATACCGATGAGTCGTCCTTTTTCTGCTCAAATTCTCTCCTTATTGTTTCAAGTACAAATTCATTCCAAGTATCAACAGGGCCTGGCATGCACCAGTGCAAACAATCCTGTGGTGGAGGCCTTCCATCAGGTCCTCTTTTCGTTTGCTTATTTGGGTCCGGGCTTCGGAATGGACCCGGATGCCCATCATGCCGATATCCAAATGGCTCGGTAATATCCATCAACTTCAACTTGGACTTATTCGTTGCCTTTTTGACAGCACGCTCGAAAGCTTCCACTTGCTTTCTATGCATCGTGTGTGTAAATCCATTTTCAACCAGTTCGCCTTGTCCAAGTGGCTTTGTCTTCCCGGTACACGATCCCCCGGTATTCCAGGCCCCACCTTCATAGTGATCTGGCGAATAGGACCGCAAAATGGTCAGCCCAGTGTAATTTGGATGGGTGACAATAGACGTGAGAATTGTCTCTGTTGATATACCGAATGCTTCGACATTGTTGACTTTCATGGGACGAGACTTGTCGGGCCACCATAACTGCCCTCCCACAACTTCATCGTTCAACATGTACACCGATTGCTTGGCGAACCAATGGCCAGAGGAAAGTACAACCACATCGAAATCAGTGATGTATTGCATGAAGTCCTCATCTGGAGCGTCGAGGTGGAGCTTGACAACACTCTGTGGAGCGATGTCAATAGGATCTCCTGTTTTGTGAACAAGCCAAGAAGACCATATTCGGATAATCATGGTATTGGTAGACCTGAAGTAATATCGCTGCATTCTTTTGTTCCCTCTGTTTTTCGGAACTTCCACCTGAAAACGTATCAGAAATAGCTAATGATTAATGAGTTCTACCAAAAAAGAAGAGAAAAAAACATAAGCAAAACACTAACTGATCCAAGAAAAATATTGCATGCAATACGAACCACTTTGTTCCAGAAGAATCTAACTTTATAACACCAATTCCATATCTAAGGCATAAAAAATTATACTAAAGCATTCAAAACCTCTCAATGACATCTGTACGATAAAATTACAATGTCTAATGGGAGCAAATATATAATAGAAGTCAACTTTTCTTGCCTGCCAGAGAAGGCACAACATTGACTCCATTTGGTTTCGAGCAACAGAGTCACCAATGAAAGCTAGAGTTTTCCCTCTCATCACTTCCAGAAACTTCTTGGCATCAAATCGTGGAAGTTCGCATTCAGCAGGTTTCCAACGCTAATTCTCATATTCGCTGCCAGGCCTTCCATTCCCCTGGCAGTTCTGCATCTGAGTTATGACAGGGCACGAGTAGTTTGTATATAGAGGTCCTAGTGGATCATAAAACTAGCTTCCATGGTAGAGATCACAACCTACAAAAGACAACTGCAAATTAAGTTACCTTGAAAGAAGAAAATGACACCAAAGCCCAAACTTTTTTTGCATGAAAACTCTATCATGAGCACATCATGTTGCTCCAAAACTGCAGAATGTTAACAAAACCCACAATAATGGATCTCTTGTATAGGTATCATGCCCTATATTGAACAGACTGCATACAATTAAACGATCTCTATTCAAGGTTGGAAAAAATTTCAAACTGAGGGACTGAGCAAATATGAGACTCAAAGAAGAAAGGAATGCATCAGGTACAACAGCGTAGATATTGCATCTTTATCAGTACTTCAAGGGTACCACTAAAGGATTGAGGTAAAAGTTCCACCATCTTGTTAAGATTGAAGCTACTCATCAACTTCTAAGGGTTGTTCTGATACCAGTATTTCGAAAACTTTTTGCAACTTGCAGGGATAATGTAACCATTACAGCCTCGAGCCATTGGCTTTATCTTTTCTAATACTATTAATACTAAAAACAGTAAGGTTTAAGATTTAAAAAATTAAGAGCAAATTTATAATCAGCTTTGGATCGAGTATTATTACAAACAGATTTTTCATATCATGATAAAGTTTAAAACAGAATATATTTGTAAAGAGTTGTCATTTCCCAATTTGCTGCCAACTGAATCTAACATATCATGCAACTACTAACAACAAATTGAAAGTAAACTAAAAATGGAAGTAAATCTCTTAACAAATCTATTTGAAACAACAAGAAGCTAATAGTATTTAAAGAACTAATACAAACATGAAATGCTAGTATAGAAACTTCATAATGCAAGTTAACAAATCAATCAATGAACTTCCTAATATATTTCAAGAAATAACTTACCCTTATCGTCTGAACCAATTGCTGTTGCATTACTGACAGCAGATAAAACAGGATTAATCTCTGATTGAGGATCAGGAGAAGAGGCAACTGGAACGTTTCCATCTCGTCCTTTACCTTCAATGTCTACAGTTCTTGAATCACCCTTCTCATTGACATCCTTGCTTCGGATCACATCAGAAGAGGTGGCTAATAAATTAGATTTAGCCGACATAGAATATTTATCATTGACATGTACACTTTCATTCACACTGCTGGAGGCAAAGGGTTTTTCTAAACTAGATCCAGATGTAACATTCCTTGTTAATTCATCTACATTACTATCAACGGGTTTCTCAATTGTTGAATAGTCTACTGGAACCAATTTACTTGAATTATCAATGCCGTAGAAATAACCATGTAAATTGGGGAAAGAAACTAGAAGTAAAGAAGCAAAAACCAAGAAAACGGCAAGACTTCCTAATGAGACAACAATGGAAGAAAGAGACCGTGGTAAGGCGAGCAAACCAGGAAGGCTCTTTGGTGAATCTAGAGTCATTTCTTTCCAAATCAAGTAACTCTTATCAGAAAAAACGAAATATGTGGATCATAACAAACTATGAAGGACTAATTTATCTACGATTCCAATCTATTTTCCATAGCTGGAAACAATTTCACCAGTTTTAGAAAATGGCAAGCAAGCCACAAACTCCAACGATAATGATCAACTACGCAGATGAACCGCCGCTGCTTCCGACTTCAATTCAACGGCGAAAAACCAATCGCCTTCAATGACCTGAATGGGAAAAGGACAGGGGCAATTAATGAACAATTTAATAACCAAAATTAAAAGAAAATCAATGAAATGAAACATTTCCTTAAATAGGAAAGAACTAGAGATCGATAACTTAAGCATGAATTAATGAATCTAGTATTACACATAACTAGAAAGGAAATCGTCCAATTCAGATTTAAAATTCTTCAAAAAATTTTAAACTTAAAACCACAAACAGCCGTTTACAGATAAATCCAATAAACCAAGAAGAAATCCAAGTGTCGATTTTGATTGACACAGTGGGCAAATCCTGAGGAAAACAAAAAAGAAACAGAAAAAAGAGACTAAAAAGAGACATGGGTGTCATAAAATACCCAGATTCGGTGCTGGGAAACAGAGGCGTATAATGTTTAAACTCCTGAATAAAGAAATTGAAAGGAGAAGGAAAGATCTTGAATCGAGAGAAGGAGAGATTAAAATAATAAATTTCACAAAAAAAAATTGAGAGTTATCAAGCGAAGAATGCGGAATATTTCTGATTTTCAATCAGCCATTGATTTACGGCCCTTCTTCGTTCCTGCCATTCACTCATTCATTCTGCAGTCAAGAAGAGAGGACCAAAAAAGACGAAGTACTCTATAATTACGAGAGTACCCCTAGATTTGGACTTTTCTAACTCTTTTCTTCTACAATTACAGATAATAAAGTGTCACTTATTACATTACAGAGTGACAGCGTAATGCACCGCCGCTATGTTGGTTGCAATTGACGATTTATTTAACTATTCAAGATAGATAGCAGTTACGGCTGTCATTTTTCCATTTTTCTTTTTAAAATTCTACCGCGAAATTTTCACATTTATATTCTCTTAATTACCGAATTTTCAGTTGCTAAAAAGAAATGCCGAATTTACAATTGTTATCACTGTCGATAATGGTTTTCCAAATTAAAAATTGTTCCAATAATTCTTCACACACAATTTACATGACACAACCAATTTTAGATTTACGAAAATCATATTAAAATAAACATATTTGTTTTTTGTTTTTAAAATAATTAAAAGATACAGCCTGTTTATAGTAATTTCAT
>CAOJBI014051061.1:0-10082 GCA_948277035.1 Euphorbia corollata
GTTTAGCTTATGTACTCTGATTAGCGTGTCAAAGCCACTGCACTTCCATTTTTTACTTCATCCGACCCCTCACTTAAAAGATCTTACTTTATTAGTTTCAATTCATAACACATAACAAGGATAATGAATAGAATTATAGCAGACTAGCAGAAGTTTGCTATTGCCAAAGTATTCGATATACCTCTAAACGTTTATATTAAGTTGGGATTAACAAGAATATATGTGAAGGGCTTGAATTGGAGGAGAAATTACACAGGTGACAGGTTATATTTATTTGGGCCAGCTCACGTTGTCCTCCAATTTTTTATTGGGTCTGAGCAAGATAGCGCCCAATACAGACATAATTTTTACCAGGGTCAATATTTCAAACCTGAGTACAATCAGAAGTGAGACTGCTTAGAACCTTCTTAGGAAATCAAGCATTATTACATGAACAACTTACTCTAATCTGAACCACAAAATTACCAGCTCTCGAAGTTTAGATGCTTAAGTTAATTATATAATCTTGAGAAATGATCGTCCTACTCTTGTAGTTTGAAAGTGAGCAGAAATCTTACTTGCTCGGCTATAAACTTCTTAATATCGTCTTCAGTGAGGGAGCTATTTGGAGAACGAACAACATACGCAATAGGGACCTCACCAGATTTTGCATCAGGGAATCTGCAAAAGAGATCATCTTTAGTTGTATGCATGGAACAACAAAAAAGGAAAAGGCTCCAAGTCTATCTGCTAATCAAGCAACGCAGATGGAAAAAAAAAAAAGTAATTCCTACTTACGGAATAACCACAGCATCTAATATTTCAGAATGAGAAAGAAGCAACCCTTCAAGTTCTGCTGGTGCCACCTACCATAAAAGTTTTGGAAAAGTAATTACATTACAAATTAACTAAATTTACCTTGTATTGCAATTAGAATTTAAACTACATTTGTTAGATATGAACCGTTTAGTCAACAAACTCCAAAAATGAGGTTATGAATTTTGGACACTTAAATGACGATGGAATATAGAGGATCAAAATCACAGATGTGGAGTAAATTCTCAAACCTTAGAACCAAAAGTTAGCAAGTCATCATACAAAAAGTAACAACAAGAGTATAAAATACAATCCAATACACGTTTATGTTAGGTACCCTAGTAGTAACTTGGGAAGAAACCAGCAGGCTGTGATACGATAATGAAATGCATTAGGAGGGCTCTTAAGTTGTAAAATTAATAGCGATAACCGGCATAACACCAGTTACCAATAAAGCAGATAACGGCCGACTGATATTTCATTGCCACTAAGAGCAAGAGATAAAAGTAAGAGAGATCAAATGTATAATACATCCATTAAATATCACAGAAAGTATAAATTACAAATGATAGATCTAAGCGGCATGTGGAAGGCAGTGTTAGCAATCTAAAAAGGTCTTTATAAGTAAAATGTCAATCAAATTCAAAATCATATAAGAAAGTATAAGTTACAAATCATAGATCTAAGCAGCATGTGGAAGGCAGGGTTAGCAATCTAAAAAGGTCTTTCGAAGTAAAATGTCAATCAAAATCAAATAAGAAAAAAGGGAGCTCCGGCCAAAAGCAATACAATCTTTTATTGCTTAAATAAAGCACCGAAGAAGCACTACTCATATAAACAGTCTAGCATGTAATACCACTGAGAAATATTTTCAAGTTACCTGAAAGCCTTTGCACTTGATGAGCTCTTTAATCCGGTCTACAACATATAACTGTCCTTCATCATCAAAATATCCAAGATCTCCTGTGTGGACCCATCCTTGCTCATCTATTGTCAATTTTGTAGCTTGTGGATTGTTAAAATAACCTGTGAAGTCAATCAATTGATAAAACTTAAATTCCGAAGAGACTTAAAAACATGAGAGAAATAATAATGCAATCAATCGGAATTAATTGTTTTCCTCTGCTTTTACTAACACTTTTTATCCTTGGTCAGGCTGGGTATAGTTCCCATTAAGTGGCGCTACTAGTTAAATACAATGCATAAACTGTGGACTGACATAGTTGACCAAATGTTAGAACTTTAGTTATCATACATTCTAAGGTAATTCAATTGTCCCCAACGCATTATGACGCAAACATTCTCTAACAACATCTAACATAATTCTCTATGACCTTATATTAGACTGCCTAGTTACTTTTTCAATTTCGAGCTAATCTCCACTGTTTTCAAGGTGTAAAATAGTACTTAAAAAAAGCAGAGCTATCAGGTAGCAAAACTATTATAAAACACACAAATCGGTCGTGTAAAATCCCCAAAACAAAGCATAGATCCCTGCAAGTTGTAAACTTGTAATGACTAAGGCCCCGTTTGTTTACAGGAAAATATTGTGTAAGAAAATATTTTCCGAATTTTCTAGCATTTATTTGCTACGGAAAATAAATCAAAGGAAAACATTGTGCAAGTCAAAATAAAAATGTAATGTAAATTAAGGAAAATGTTTTCCCATAAAAAAGATGTGAAAACATTCCCTTAGTTTTATCACCTCACATCCTCAACTAATACTACCAACATCACCTACCTCTCGCTACTACCATCACCATCACCACCACCACCACCACCTGCACCCGACATCAAGTCGCCATCACCACCACCGCTACCTTCATTCCGTCACCACCACCACCATTTCCTTCACCCTATTTTTACTATCACCACCTCGTTCACCCCATTGCCGCTACCACCACCTCCTCCACCCCACCATTTCTTGCACCCTATGTTTGATACCACCACCTCGTTCACCCACTGCCGCTACCACCACCTCCTCCTCCACAACCATTATTAACACTACCTCCTCCACCCTGCCACCGCTACCACCACCACTTTCTTTCACTATTACTACATCTACTTCCTCCATCCTCAGTTTATTTCATTATCACAACTTCTTCCACCCTGCTACAACCACCATTACTTTCTCCACCCCGCCGCTGCCACCATTATTACCTCTATTTCACAGTGATGTAACCAAACACAAGAACTTGCACAATATTTTTTTTAGGAATCAAACGGAGCCTAAGCCAATACATATAAACATTTTCCTCGTTCAGTTATCAGGAAAAAGGAAATCAAAACTCAGTTCATTGGCTCTTTCAATAAAATCTGAACTCACCATGTTATTGTATGGCTGGAGTAGACGACGATAAACATGTTAAAAGTGCCTAAATTGTTGCCATATCATCATGCTAATAAAATCATTTATTTAATTGTAAGGTGAATTAGTGGAGCATTATTTGTGGTAGTGGTATTAGTTGAGGATTGTAAATTACTTTTATAAGCCTATATAAAGGCTAAACATGTTATTGTTTATGTGAGATGAAATCATGGATAAAACTTGGAAATTCTACAAATCATCCCCCTTCTATTCGATCTTCCTCAAATTGCCAGCACAACATGCCCCAAAAACGGTATTAGTTTTCAAATCAATGCATCAACAATTGTAACACAAAAAACAATGCTGGTTTTCGAATCAGCGTATCAACAATTGTTACAGCTGTTTCTAATATGAAAGAAGAAGAATAGCACAAAGGTCAGGGTGAATGAAGGTTTAATAAATTTATGGGCAAAACAATGACTGCCTTCCTCAATATTCGCAGAAGGTTAAGCGGAATGTCTCAACAAAGCCTTACCTTGCATCATATTAGCACCTCGAAGACATATTTCTCCTAATTGATTTGGAGGAAGAGGCATTGATGTATCTACGCTAATTATTTGGGATTCAACACCAGGAACAAGGGTCCCAGTTGAACCAGAGAGACGAGTTCCTTCCCTTGTATTCTCAAGTGAAATAATTCCACATGTTTCTGTCATGCCATATCCCTGCCATGGCAATATGTTATAAAGTCTGATTTCATGTAAGAGCACTATTCTCATGAAGGAAAATGCATCAAGAGTTATTTTCACTTATTTAACCGCCAGAGAGGCAAGTTTCTTCCTTCGGGTTCCCCAGTGAAACAATCCATCATGCCATTCTCAGGACATATTAACTCTGATAGCACTTCATGAAAGATAGCTATTTTCATCCAGGTCAATAATTCAACCATTCTAGTCACATGGCAGTAATTATCACAGTCGATGATGATTCAAAATATTCAAGATCAAATGCTGAGAATACAGAAATGCTAGTTCAAGCTAAAAATTTTTTTAGCAAATGCATGTGGGGCAACACTCCAACTGACATGACTCTATTTCATGCTTTCATCGATCAAATATTCACATGCACTATGTAATCAAATTGAAGGGGAAAAACGTAAGAGTAGATGAAAGATGCAAGATATCTCTGACATGAAGGCGGAATATCTGGTTAATTTATTGCTTAGTTCTGAATTTAGGCAAGGCAAGGTGTCATTAAATGTTGCCCGACCAAAAGCTGGAAATTTCCGTAAATCTCTGTAGAATGAAATAACTGCTTCAGGGGAGTAGAGTTGGTTATTTATTTTTTCTCCAAAATTTACGCAATGTTTGGTGATACCGCATTGCTCAAGGCAAGATAACAGAAACCCAGTATCTTTACAAGTTCATTGGACTTGGAAGGATATGAATTCAACTTCAAAAAAAGTGAATTAATCTAATCCTGAACAAAAAATTATGAGTTTACCCAAATTCAATTACAGGACTTTTCATTTATTAACTTTTCCTACATTTGGCGTTACTCAAAACTTCTCCCTCTCGACTTACTTCTTAAAAAAATTTAACTGATCAGAGGTGTTTTTCTTATTTTTCAAACTAAAAATAGAACCGGCTTACCAAGACGTAAGTTGAAAAGTAAACACCACGCAAATGATAACCAAATGCTCAAAAAGTTAACAAATAAGAGTTTCAGACATGTATAAATCAAGAACCTGCATAATGCTGACATGAGGCAGATTCTTAGAGCACTCCTCCATCACATCTTTCCCAAGCGGCGCAGCCCCTGATCCAATAACTTTCAACGACGACAAATCAAATTTCTTCACAATATTCTGCTTGGCCAAGGCAATCATCACCGGCGGAACCACATATAAATCTGTAACTCTATACTTTTCGACACTCCTCAACATTTTCACGAAATCAAATTTCTCCATACAAACCGCAGTATTCCCTCTCCTGAGTTGCGAATAAGTCGTCACCACAAATCCCATGATGTGAAACATCGGAAGGAAACACAGAAACACATTCTTCGGCTCCTTATACCTATCCTGATCCGCAGTCACCATTAAAGATGTAGCAATGAAGTTTCGGTGCGTCAATATCACTCCCTTGCTAGTCCCAGTAGTACCAGACGAATAGAACAGCGCCGCGATGTCGTTTTGCTTCACGTCATCCCTCGGTAAATCCGAAACTTCGCCCGTTGATTTCAACAGATCAGAATAACTCCATTCCCTCATATATGACGACGAATCGTCGGAGTTAGGAGAATTTAAGAGAAGCAACGGCAAGTTGAACTGCTTAACTTTGCTAATCAGCTCGGGTACAGTCACAATGAGCTTCGGATTGCAGTCTTTGATTTGCTTAGCAATCTCAGCTGAAGTATACACAGGATTACAGGGGGAAACAATAGCGCCAATAGAGACAACAGCGAGGAAGCAGATAGGAAAATGAATTGAATTCGGAGCGAGGATGAGAACGACATCGTTTTTCGCTAGATTGAGCTTGATCAAGGAGTGTGCGAGCTTGGAGATTTGGAGCCTGAGCTGGTGGAAAGTGAGAGTATCGCCGGAATCGGAGTCGATTAAGGCGACAGAGTGAGGGAGAGAGAGAGTTGACTGAATGAGGAAAGATGTAAGAGAAAGATTGGGGTCAGTAGGTACATTGACTCGTGGTCTGGGAGATGAATAGACTTGTGTTTGGGGATTGTAGGATCTGGCCATTGTTGGTTTCAGAATTCGCTTCTTGTTTGTTTCTTGGGAACTCTATTTTCTCGAGAAAATTTAGTTAAGATACTGATCATGGATATAGAAGAAAATCCCACGTGTTGGGTTGGGGTCAGTTGAAATAAATATGATTATATTATACTTTTTCTGTACATTGGAAAATAATAATAAGTAGTATGATTTTTCACCTGTTTTCGACCAAATTAGATATTAACACTTACTTTTTTAAATCTATAAATTAGCTCAAATTTTAACCCTAATAATATTAAGTTACTAAAACCGATTTTTTTCAATAGATACATATATAATTGTAAAAATGGATGAGTTTTTCATCAAAAAAAAAAAAAAAAGAGGATGAGTTTTACACCTAAAACGTGTAGTTATTTTTTAAAACATTTCATCATTATTTTAGTAAATTATAAATTAAAAAAACTAGCCATTGAATTAATTGAATTTTGATGGAAGAGTGGTCTAGTTAAACCAAGAGTAACAACTAATCAATTGTGTAAGAACACCATGAACATAATCATCAAGAAAGCCATCAACTACGAAGAAGAAAAATGAGAGAATCAAGAAGAGATAAAACATGAAAAGCATCTATCAAACAAATAACCAAACAAAAAATCGAAGAATACAAAATTGCAACAAATATATGGTACTGAAATAAATCATACAAGAATATTGAACCATAACACAAATGAAACGAAAAGAGAGAATGCTGAAATATATAACGGTAATAATTTTGCATAATTGATAGATCCAAATCAAGGAAAGGATTTTAAACCTAATTTTATAGGCCTTATGAAATGAATTTTAAACGGAATTCATTAAAAAATGAGTTCATATTCTCGTTACAACCATTAAAATATGTAAAATTTAATTTATTCTCATAGATATTAACTTTATAAATGTGGATTTGTTGATTATAATATGATAAATTTTATTAAATTCAAATTCGAAAACCACAAATCCAAAGAACCAAAACTTGGATTTTAAAAAAAATCACGAAAATTTGTAAAATTCATTTATTTCAAGTAATGTCTTATGCTAAAAATTAGTAAATTAGTTAGGTGACATAAGAAACTTATAACAGTAGGTAATACTATTTTGGGAGGCTACGTATAAGTTCATGTATCAAATTGGGGAAGTAAGCATACTTGATGTATTATGAATGAAGATAAACCTCTTAGTTTAGTTTAATTCAGCTTTAAAAAAGTTCAAAAACATAAAACCAAACTCCACAAATAACAGTGAAAAGATAAAAAAAATTGAAAAGATAATTAAAATGGAACTTAATTAGTGGGGATAATCGTTTTTTCATTAAATAATTTTCAAATTTTGAGAATTAAGTAGTCTTTTTTCCCTTTCATGAAAGAGTATTTATCAAATTAGAGCTATTTTCTTTTAGGTCCTTTTATTATCTAATTACAATTCAAGCTCATTAGGTATTAAGTTATTCACATTCTCATCAAACACGACCAAACTATTTACAGATTAATGTTTTATATATTATTCTATTCTTTTCTCTCAATCACGATCTTCATCTCTTCATCTTTCAAATCTTTTTTTTTATTTCAGATTTGAGTTTTATGTATGCATTGACTGTGATTTCTTCTTCCTTAATGATGTAGCGAAAATCAACAAGAAACAGTTTACAGTCGAAAGTTGATGAAATTGTAAAATCAATAAAGTCCGACTCTTCACAAAACTCTCACAAATCGTAAAATATAAGAGGAATTGCAAAAGTTTTCAATCTGAAATTTTTATTCAATCAAAACCGCAGTTTACATCTTCAAACATCTATTTAAAGTCTAAAGAACCGTTACACAAAACGGCAAAACCAAACAACAAACACACAAACTTTTAGAAAATTGCAATTTAGTCCAAAAAACACAAAATCACAAAAGTATAAAATTGAGGGCCTAAACATCATTTTTTGGCCGAAAATAAGGCAAGAATTCACCGAAATCTTAAAGTGCAAAAATCATTCATTTGACCGGTCCAGCTTCTCCATATAAACTATAATAAATCTGTTATAAAAGTGAATTTCTCATATAATTACAAAGAAACTGGATTCTATCGACTTTTTGATATTCTAAGATTTCGTAAATTCATTAGAATAATTTTTTAAAAGAAATCTAACAGAATGTTAGTAGATTTTGACCAATTGTAAAAAATTTTGAAAAACTATATCATGATGGATGACGTTTGAAAGATAAAAAATTAACGATCAAAAAATTCTAAAACTGCAAATAAAAAATATAAATGATTTGCGAGATGATAGAAAACAAAAAAAATAAAAAAATGTTGTAACAAACATAGGATATTTGCGTTCTTAATCTAGGGGTTGTTTTTTTTTTTGTAATTAAGTTTTTCTCAACGCTTACGTCATAGATGTCTTATTGCAATACAAATGTCTAATGTTGCCCCTTGAATATTGCATTTTTCAATGAAAATTTTGATATGTTGCAACAAATTTGCAAAATGCGTTGCAAGTACGTAAAATACACTTTATCGCGACGCTTTTAAAAAAATTTGTTGCCCAGAACATGGCAATAAAAGATGCTTGACGATAAAAATTTGCAGCGGCTAATCTCGCGCTTTTTAATTAACGGTATCAACCGGTTTTACCGGAAATTGGTCATAGATCTGGTCGGTTTAAAGAAAAATACCGGTTTAATAGAAAATCGGGAAAATATCGTAAAATACCGGTTTGAAATGGAAAAAACCGGTAAATCGGTTTATAATAAATCGGAAAAATCAGTAAAATACCGGTTTGAACTGAAAAATACCTGTTTGGTCTTATTATTTTAAATATAAAATATTATTTTTTAAGAAATTATAAAACCGGTAAAATCATCGATAAAATCCAGTTATACCAGTATACCACGTACAAATAATTTCACCAATATGATATTCAGTACGGTTTTGAAACATTGCATATAAACTTCATAAAATTATCAGTTGTACATTTTAAAAGAATGCGAGAATTACAACTTGATTTACAAAATTTAGAATTTACTTTATATTATCCTCTTTGCGAACACCTATATCAAGTATGATTAATTATATATTTTTATCCTATTATTGTCTTGTGTATACAAAATTAATTAATTGTTTCCACTCTTTTCGTTGACCTTTTGTACTCCAATCGAAAAGACATTCCTAGACAATGTTGTAGATGATAAGTAGGTTCATGACAATATAATCTTTAATAATGCCCTAAACTCCATTATTTAATCTATCTTTTTTAATAATAATTATTATTATTAATGTAAACATGATAATCAAACAAAATCGGTGAAGAAGTCAATGTAGTATTTAGTTTCTTCAATATTGGGTTTTTACTTTCTGGAAGAAACAATGAAAAATTATTAATACTTTCTTTTCCTTTTTATATAAATATAACCGGTTGAATTTTTATTTTCTGAATAAAAAATATCATTTGATTAGACATCAAAAGATACTATTATACACTTTAATAAAATTGTTCTGGAGTCATTTTGAATCGTGAATTACTAGGCTGAATGTATATACATACAGTATGGCCTCAATTATTTTATTTCTTAAAAAGAAATTATCCCTCAAGTTGAAGATTATTATTCATCAAGAAAAACTAGGCTATATACCTAGGCTATATTGACACAACTCTTTGAACTATAAAACATATAACTTATTAGCCATTGGATCTGATTATATCTAACGGTTTAGAAATAAAGCATATTTTAATAGACCTCTCTTTTCCTTTTTTGAATTCCCACCGGTAAAACTTCCATCCTCTCATGCATGCCTTTCTGCTTGGTAGCGGTTTGACGCCGTCAAGGGATGGTCTGAAATAGTCATTCTAAACCCTTAAAGAAAATCAAACAAAAAATAGAGAGGAAACTGAGATCTATTTCCATTCTAAATTTGGAATTTGGGATGGGGACTTTTGTGCAGAGTGCCCATTGAAACCTTGGTTTGCAGCAACCACAGAAAAGGGTGGATGAGGGAGACCGAAGGGAATTGAAAGCAAAATATGCGAGGCTAGCAGTGGGGAGGAGGAGAATTTAGCGAATTCCTGGGTGTAGGTTTTGAAGATAAGAAAATACAGAATATCTAAAGATGGATTTGGAGTGAAATTAGAAAAAAGTAAAACTAATATAATTAGAAAAATCCAACTGCTAATATAACTGTCTTTAAATAAAAAGCAAGATCCAATGGCTAATAAGTTGTACGCAT
>CAOJBI014052257.1:0-10557 GCA_948277035.1 Euphorbia corollata
TAGTTTAAATGTGGGTGGTATTGTCACTGAGTTAAAAACAACTTAATCAAATAAGTACAAAAGTTGTTGAGAACACATATTTATATAGTTTAATTAGAAGGTATTTTTAATTTTTTAGCACACTTAGCAAAGCAATTGTTAAAGATGATTATTTCAAATGAAAGGTCACAAGAAAGAAAAGAGTTTTTGGTTCCAAATTGTGAAAGAACTTTCATTGCTCAAATTCTAAAACATAGATAGATTTTTCTTTGCTTGAGGTTCAACATGAAATTCGCTTGTGTGCCTTTTTATTTCATTAATAATAATGCTTATAGTGAACAATGCCTTAACTTAGCGATTAAAACCGAACCATCTTTAGAGGTCACAGATTTGAGTCACATCCAAAATGAAATGCGATGTTGTTTCTATTTTCTATCTAATGTAAGCGCAATTATGAAAAACTTTTACTTTTTTTGAAAAATTATAAACAATGCTCATATTACTCATGCCTATAATTTTCTATGATCATACTTTTTTATGTTTATAATTTTCATATTACATTTCAAGTATATATATTTAGAGCTCGTTTAGTCGGCGGAATGACTATTCTGTGAAATATGAGAAAAACGAATGGAAAAATGTACAATATTTGCATAGAATCCGTAAACGGGTGGAATAACTATTTTTAGCTATCATACATTTCATGGAATAACTATTCCTCCTAAATACTTTGCTCTTTTTTCATTCTTTTTTCTCTTATTCCACAAAATAGCCATTTTACCCACTAAATGAGCCCTTAGTTTTATAAAAAAAAATTTGAGATGGAAACTTCAAACAAATTTAATTTAGACTTAATAGTATTTGGGGGAATTTAATTTAGATTGTATAAACATTGTGTGTGCTTCAAACTCCAAACTTGTAATTAAATATTCCACTGTTGAATTTTTATTTTTCTCTGCATCAACAAAATGCACTGTTAAAATAATAGGGGATTAGAAGACATTACCTAACAAGAAGATGAGTCAAATACTTAATTAATTGTCTCAAGAATAAAAGGATTAGGTGACATTCAATGAATAATACACATTATTAGGTAACATTTATACTTCAGCCTAAAATGTACATTTCTTTTCTTATTTCTAAATCCTTATCATGATTGTTCAATATATATATATACGAGACATTTAATTAGTATTTTCTTAAAATTTTACACTTAAAGTTTGAATGTTGGTAATATTTAATTGAGTCATTATATGTAAGAATATAACGATATACCCACCATGTTATTGGATTTGTTTGTAAATCAATGTGTGGTCGTCCTTATAAGGTTTTGATTTCAAACTTTATACCTGGTAAAGAACACTTCAAAATTGCACTATAAAATTAGTGGATCGCTATTCAATGTCCCAGTTTTATACTTACCGTTTCATGACTAACATGAACTTAATTAGGTTTAATAAAATTAAGATCATATCTACATCCTTATGAATAAAAATATAAAATTATATTTGATTTTAAATTTAAAAAATATGTAGATAACTAAAAAACTGAAAACAATTGAAAATTAATTAAATAATTAATTATTATTATGAATAATTCTAAAAAGAAAAATAAACAAAAATTTTAAAACAAAACTACGAACCAAAAATTACTCATAACTATAATACTAATTAACTATTTTTTTTAAATATTTTATATATTAATTTTTTATTTTTAAATTATTTAAATTTAATTTAATTTTTTTAATAAACAAATATAAAAGGCATCTAAATGATCGGGAGTGATAAATATAAAAAAACATACGTAAATAAAAAATATTATTTATTTTTTTAATAAATAATATATAAAAAATTGTGAGAGAGAATAAATGTAAAAATAAGATAGCAAATATCACCATATATAAACCATTAAAATCTCTTACTCAAAAATTAATTACTTATTAAAAAATAGATATTGCGATAATAGCAAAGGAATAGTATATTGTATTTCGTCATTTTTTTTTTTTGGTAATAATATTGTATTTCGTCATTGAGTGCAATGCAAACTGAATATTGGTAAAAACACTGTCGGTGCCATTTTATGTGATCATTATTATTATCTTACCAAAAAAAAATGTGATCATTATTATTATTGTTAACTTTGTAGTAAGATACTAATCATTCATTACTATAGCAGTTTTATAAAATAAGACATAATTAATGATTTGCGTTGATTTTTCTTTTTATTTAATTTGTTTCCTTTTTTCTTTTTGTCTGATCTATTTTGTAAGTTCGATTGTCGTTATCTCATAATTTGGTACCAACCAAAATAATATTATTTTAACAAAAACGTAATGTTTAGTGTTATAAGCTTGTATTCTTCATATATAAGTAATATTTTTAAAAAGAATATATATGTATTGCTCCATATAATAAACATATACATGAATCAATTGCACTTACCCCTTATGAAAATGAGTATATTAACAAAGGCGCTCTGTTATTTATTAAAGTTCAATAAACAAAAACAAAATTTTCGGAATACAAACTTCCAACGTACTTTTAAACCCAATGAGCTATATTATCGTATAATATAAGAGAACCTCCCTTCTACGAGGATCCATCTAGCCAGTCTATGAGTGTGGTCGTCCCGAGTCCGGCTCGACTTGATCAACTAGTCCCTCTAATATTTTATCAGGCCGACTTCCATAAATATTATGTTTTACAAAACCAAAGGTTTTATTCGGACTCAATAAACAATTCTATCTCCAAAATTTCTTTGAATTGGAGCAATAGATTTTGTTAGATTGAATATGAACTTTTTAGGAGATAATGGTGATATAGCAAAGGAATAAAAACTTTGCATCAATTTGTTTTCAATTTTCAAAGAGATTAGGAATAGCCAAATTAGCCAATAATGTGAGGCTCGGTAGGAAAGTAACTAGAGATTTAATGGACCGCATCCTGCTCTTAAGTATAGCCTGTGTATTAAAAAACGCTAGGCGTCAAGCGGGAGCTAAGCGAAGTCGGGGATTAGGCGGGGATTAATCGGGGCATAGGCGGGGATTAGACACTAGTTAACGGGATTAGGCGCTAATTGGTGTAAGGCGGCGACCCTTAAAATAGCGCCTAAGCGGGGTCTAGGCGAACCTAGACGATGATTTTTAAAACAGTGAGTATAGCCAACAATTATTTTGAGAAAGAATCAAACATTAATGACAAACCTAACATAACATCATCAATCACATGGCTAACATTAATTCAGATCTTTAAATCAACGTCTCAGCCTGTCACCATTTTACCAGTCTATTTGCAACAAATATCTCCCCTTTCTCGATAAATCCACCCAAAACATGATCTTGATTTCTGGGCACCAAATCACAGCAAATACAGCACCGAGCATGCCTACAATATGCACATTGCAATGCAACAAACGTCGTGATGATTATTAACATTTATGTACATTAGTGTTTTCAATGGTTCTTTGTCGGGTATGAACATTCATTAAAGATTAAAATTTCTCCCATTATCCATCATATATTCCCCAATTACCTATGGGTCAGGTCCCCATTGGATTTGTACCATGCCCTGTTGATAATCCTAAAGTAAATGGAAATGGTGTTAACTCAGTAAACACTTATATTCGTAGATGAATATTACAAGGGTTTATATATACACATATTGCCTAAATAGAATATAAAAAGAGGAAGACTCCAACACTAATTAGGACTTTATACAATATAAGAAGATATACTCTAATACTCTCCCTCAAGTTGTGCATGGTGGTGAACCAATACCCAACTTGCGCCTAAAAGGAAGAAACCGATCCTTGGTGGGAGGTTTAGTAAGGATGTCCACGACTTGCTCTTGAGTTGGAGTGAAAGACACATAATTGACCCTTGGAAACTCGATCATGAATAATGAAAATCAACCTTAAGATATTTACTCCTTTGATGATAAATGGGGTTGACCGTAAGATAAGTGGCAGATAAATTGTCACACCAAAGCTAAGGAGGACGTGGGAGAGTGATGCCAAGTTCTCGAAGTAAAATCTCCAACCATCCAATTTCCGAAGCGCATGTTGCAAGAGCTCTATATTCAGTCTTGGTTGAGGAATGATAGACCGATTTCTGTTTCTTGGAACTCCAAGAGATGAGGTTCTAACCAAGATAAATCGCATAGCCTGTAGTGGATTTTCAATCATTAAGACTACCAACCCAATTCGACTCTGTTAAACCATGAAGATGGAGAGCCGAAGCTTTATGAATAAATAGACCATGTTTTGTCGTTCCATGAAGATAACGAATATGTCTTTTAACTCCTTGCCAATGAATAATAGTCGGAGCATGCATGAATTCAGAAAGCTTATTTACCGCAAAGGCTATGTCGGGACATGTGAGACATAAATATTGAAGCCCTCCCAGAATTGCTCGATAAGTAGTTGCATCAAAATAAGGATCTCCATGGCCATTCATGTATTTTTTTTCCTTGGCACACATTGGAGTAGAGATGGATTTGGCACCCATCATGTGATGACGATGAAGAAGATCATGTATGTACTTACTTTGACTTAAGAAGAGACAAGAAGGACTCCAAGTAGCCTCAATGCCAAGAAAATAATCCAATTTACCAAGATCACGAATGGCAAACTCACGCTGAAGCTGATTTATAACTCGAGAGATAGAACTTGCATTATTGCCCATTAGAAGGATATCGTCCACATAAATAAGAAAAAAAATCATAACTAATTTATCACAGAACCAATAAAGAGAAACATCTGACTTTGAACCTCGAAACCCAAGCCGAAGTAGAGAATCTGTCAAGCATCGATGCCACATACGTGGAGCTTGTTTATGGCCATAAAGCGACTTTTGGAGCTGACAACCATAATTTGGAAAATTGAGGATTGACATAACCAGGAGGTTGTACCATAAAAACCTTTTCATCGAGATTGCCATGAAGGAAAGCATTCGAGACATCTAGTTGAGTAACTTGCCATTGGAGAGAAACCGCCATAGAAAGTAAAAGGCGGATTGTCGCTGGCTTGATAACTAGATTGTAAGTTTCAAAAAAGTCAATGACAAGTCGTTGATGAAAGCCTTTAGCAACAAGTCGAGCTTTGTAGCGATCAACGGATCCATCGAGTTTCTGTTTTACTCGATAAACCCATTTACATCCAATCACATTTTGAGAAGATGGAAGAGGAACAAGAACCCAAGTACCAATTAGTGCATTACACTCCTTTGTCATAGCATTTCGCCACTAAGAGCGTTTAGCTGCCTATGCATAAGTAGTTGGTGAATTAATGATATGTAACATGTCATAGGGAACATATGAGTTGAGTTTGCCTGTCACGAGTCTGGTTACCATTTGAAGTGAAGAAGAAGGAGGCTGGTTTGATGGTGATGATGATGAGTAACGGGCTGATGGGTGAATAGGTGGTTGGGCTATTTGGGCGGCAGAAGAAAGTGTGATGGGTTGAGAAGCTGGGAATGTGATGGGCAGAGATGTGGGCGGATTATTAGGTGGTGGTGTAGGATGAGAGGATGAGGTGACTGGTTGAGAGGATGACAGTAATGGATTAGGTGCAGCGGTTAAGGGATTGGGACGAGCATGTGGATAGACAAAGTTGGGTAGCTGAGGAAAGGTCTGGTTGTTTGGAAATTGGATTTGTAGCGGAGGATAGTGAGTAACCATAGATCCAATCGATTCAATAACACGGTACTTGGAAAATGGAAACACTTTTTCATCAAATAACACATGGCGTGAGATAAAGAATTTGGAAGACACAGGATCGAAACACTTGTAACCCTTATGAAGTTTACCATAACCCAAGAAAACACAAGGACGAGACTTAGGATCAACTTAGACTTAGCATAAGGTTCAAGCCAAGGAAAATATAAGCATCCAAAAACACGAAGATAAGTAAGATAAAAAGAATGACCAAATAAATTTTGATACAGATGAGGTATTTGAGCATGTTCCTCGCATACTGCGAGGAACCCCACATGCCATCACGCGAGGGGCATACCATCGCGCGAGTGGCATACCATCGCACGAGGGATGCGAGCATAAGTCCAATAAAGATGAGGTATTTGAGCACGATGCAAGAGTGCAAGACCATGTTCAACAATATATCGATGCTTACATTCTGCTATTCCATTTTGTTCAGATGTGTAAGGACATGAAACACGATGAGATATACCATTGGTTAGAAAGAAATCCTTGGGTGCAATAAATTCACCACCATCATATGATTGAAAAGTTTTAATGATGATGGAGAAATATTTCTCAATAATGATTTTGAATTGAATGAAAATATCACGAACATCAGACTTGCATTTCAAAAAGTAGATCCAAGAGTATTTACTAAAATGATCCACAAACACCCTATAGTACCAAATCCATCAACAGACAAACAGGGGATGGACCCCAAACATCAGCACAAATAAGATCAAGAGGAGATGTGAAAACCAAAGTAGATGAAATAAACAACAATTTGTGGTTTTTAGATATAGAACACAAAGAACACAAAATTATTATAACCAGAATACGTAATTTTTTATTCATATTAAGAAATTGTACAATAGGTAAAGATGCATGTCCTAAGTGATCATGTCAAGTAGATAAAGAAGCCAAATTAGCTGATACTTGATTCGAAGCTGTAACACAAAGAGAATAAAGGCCATTGCTACTCTAGCCCTTGTACTTGATCAGTCTCGTTGCCAAATCCTTAATAACAAAACAATCAAAAAAAAATTCAACAGAAACAGGATTGGAATTGGTTAATGCATAAACAGATAACAAATTGTGAGAAATGGATGGTACAAATAAGATTTCACGAAAAATGTAAGAACTTGAACCAAGAGTGAATTTAGAGGACCCAATATGAGAAATAGAAAGTTTTGAACCATTACCAATTGTTACTTCTTCAGGCGTAGTGTATTCCGAGTGAATATTTAGGTTCCCCAAATCCGAAGTAATGTGATGTGAAGCGCTTGAATCCATGATCCATGGTTGATGATTAGCAGGTGTGGTAGCAATGTTGGAGGATGATTGATGTTTAGTTTTGGTGAAGAGCAATTTCGGGCAATGTGACCTAACCCGTGACAGTTGTGGCAAACTGCATTGCATCAAAGTTCTGAGGCGGAGAAATATTTGACTGATAGTGAGAAGGAGGCATAAATTGTGGCTGTGACAAATTGGGAGCAGCCTGGAAATTTTGAAATTGTTGTCCCCGGTCTTTACTTCCACGGCCAGAGTAGCAGCCACCTCAACAGCCACCCCGATAACTGCGGCCTCCACTTCTACCGGAACCTGAACGACCAGGTTGAGAGTGAGCTGCATTCATTGTAGTTGGTGGAATTGTTTGAGCTGTGGAGTTATGATTCAGTTGCCTTTCCGCTTGAAGTAGGAGACCAAACATATCATCGAATTGAATTGATTCAACTTTTTCTTCCATAACATATTTGAAGGTCTCAAATTGTTCACCAAGACCCATTAATACAACATCAACCAAATCATCTTTACTCATCGAATAATCCAAGGAACCCAACTTATTGTAGATACCCTTTGCTTTCAAAAACTAAGTGGTAATATCATCCGAACCACACTGAATGTTATGAAGTTGAGTACGCAAGTGGCGTATTTGTGATCGAGAGCTCCAAGAGCAAGCTCGCGAGAGTTTTTCCCATGCTTCAACAACGGTATTAGATAAAACAATCTAGGGTAATAAGCTCTCAGAAATAGTAGTCAGGATCCAACTCAAAATTTTTTGATCTTTTTGTTCCCAAACTTCAAACATAGGGTTGGGAGAACCATCAGACAGAACTGGCGAAGGAACCAATACATTAGATTCAATATGATTAGCCAAATGACATCCTTTCAATACACTGATAAATTGAGCTTTCCAAATATAAAAATTAGAGGCTGTCATTTTATTATCGATCATACCCGAAAGATTTGGTGTAGCCATATGTTGTTGGACCAGAGAAGAGAACCCATTATCTGCAGCCAGAGGAGTAGATGTTACCGAACTCGAAGATGTACCAGCTGATGGGTTTAGGTTTTGAAGATTGAGCGTCAATCCAGTAGATACGAAAATAGGCGGAAATGAAGTCACCGCGGTGTAGAGATAGCCAATACAAGGTTCGATAATGAGGAGCTAGAAGGAACTGCCATCGGAAAGAAGAGACACGACAAACCGGAAAAAAAATTTAGGACTGGCTCAATACCATGTTAACTCAATAAACACTTATATTGATAGATGAATAGTACAAGGGTTTATATATACACATATTGCCTAAATAGAATACAAAAGAGGAAGACTCCAACACTAATTAGGACTTGAGAAATTGTAGAAAATGCCCCCTTTAAGATATAATATTCAATCAATACCCCTTTGTTAAACATATTTATTATGTACCCGTTTTACGAATCTCAATTATGAAAATACCTCATTTAGGATGAACAAAGTTGTAGGGATCATGATATACCGTTTTCAACTTCATTGCAGTTATATTTAAATTAAAACACCGATTATTCAACGGGATTCGATTTCTTTCCAAAATCGATATTATACCTTGATTCGATTTCCTTGATTCAATATTCTTCCTTGATTTCTTGATCGATTTCCTTTCTGATTCGATTTATATTCACGGACGAACTTCATTGCAGAATTACGATTACAATTTCCTTTCTGATTCTTCCTTGATTTCTTATTATTTATTCGCAAATTATGATTCAAGTGATTCTGAATTCCAATTCATTTCAAATTGCGAAGTGTGGTGATTTGAGTAATGCAAGGAAGGTGTTCGATGAAATACCGGAAAGAAATATTATGGCTTGGAATTCGATGATTTCAGGGTACGAACAGAATGGGTATGGCAATGAGGCAATTAGCCTCTTTGAGCAAATGAATGATGTAAGAACTGAGCCGGATTCACCCACTTCAGTGTAAATACATGTTTGTGTAGAAAAAGCATAAGTTTGTATAGAAAATATACAGTTTTGTAGAAAAAGTATACGTTTGTATAGAAAAAGTATACGATTGTGTAAGAAAATATATGTAACATATACATTGACATATTTGTATATGTTATACTTCCAAAAAATATGTAAGATATACATTGATTGCAGATTGGTATATTTTTTCTGTGTATAAGTTGTTTTTCCTGTTGTGACAGATTGGTATATGTAAGATATACTTTTATTTACAGATTGGTATATTTTTTCTGCGAACAAGAATGTTTTTTCCCTATTATTACATATTGGTATATTTAAGATATACAATGAGTGACAGATTGGTATATTTTTTTTGAACCTGAATAATGTTAATAGGTATACTGAACTCTGTTAAAAAGTATATGCTTTTGAAGAAACAGTATATGCATATGAACAAAAAGTATACGATAAATATAGATACACTCAAATAATGATAAGTACATTTTTCATAACCTGAATAATGTTAAAAGGTATATTTACATAACATGAATGGTGTTAATAGGTATATTTTTCGTATACTGAACTCTATTAAAAAGTTATACGTTTGCAAATAAAAAGTTTATGTTCGCATATAAAAATATACGAATTTCTACTAAACGTATATGTTATTGTAGAATAAATATACAATTGTCTAGAAAATTATATGAATATATACATTTTCTCAAATAATGATAAGTACATGAGTATAGTAAAAACACACTTAATAATCATTCGACATTGAAAATTAGTTGAACTTTTATCTATAATTGAATCAAAGGTTTATTTGTAGGCCTAATACATGATTTCCCCCCTGAACTTGTCCCCATACACCAACTGCCCTCCTGAACTTTGAAAAATACCTGGTTGCCCCTTGAACTTGCAAAAACGCACCGGTTAACCCCCTCAACTTGTAAAAAAATACCAATTTGCCCCTTGCCACGCGTCAACTTCTTGTGGAGAGAGAAAAATGAAAGTCAAACCAACCAGAATGTGACACGTGGCATCTAGGGGGCATATTGATTTTTTTTACAAGTTGAGGGGGTAATCGTGTGCTTTTCAAAGTTCAGGGGGGCAGTTGGTGTATGGGGACAAGTTCAGGGGGAAATCATGTATTAAGCCTTATTTGTAATTGAATTTGACTTTTAACTTCAAGATTAGTTATTTTAAAAATTATACTTCTTGTTTTTAATTAATTTATAATATTTTTTTGTCACTTCCAATGTTTTTAACAAGTAAAATTATTGCATTTTTCGGAAATAAAACAAAAAATTGGATTATTAAAAAAATGAACATGTATTTTTTTCAGTGTTCTATTTAGAAAATTGAAAATTTCAAAATTTGGAAAATGAAAAGAAAATTGAAAATAGAAAATGAAATATGTTTTCTGAAACCAAACAGGTCAATTGTATTTTGTTACATTCTCCTTAAAAATTTTATCGAACTCAACCAAATTTCAAGCTTAAAGTTATATGCGTTGATTTAACGAATTGAATTGTTATGTATTTAAAATATTATTAATCTCTTGAAAATAAATAAAGATTATGTTACATACACTCACATAAATTTAATTTTCATATAATATGAAGCAGAAGAATATAGGTAGCTTCATATTGCATCC
>CAOJBI014053280.1:0-14351 GCA_948277035.1 Euphorbia corollata
GCAGGAAAAACAGAAGCTTAAAGAAGAGGAAAATTCGAAAAGAGCAATTACAACGCGGAAAAGTGGAGCATATTGAATAATATTAAAAACTTTTTTACCTTGTCGATCCATTGTCTCAAAAATCGTTGAAAAAGTCGATTCCCTTTGAGAGAAAATGTTGTTTAGGAAGATTTGAAGTTTTTGAATGAAAATGATATTTTAGGTAATATATGAAAAAATACGGACGGCGCGAAGTAATACTGAGCGGTGAATAGCAATTCAGAAAAAAAACATAAAACAAACTTAAACCATCTAAAATTAAAAGTTGAAGAAGCTGGGTCAGCCAGTTGACAAAGAGGACTGTATCTAGAAGTAGTAGCCATGTTTTGTCGTCTAGTAAGAAAAACAATCAATTTCAACACATGCCTCTCGTACAGGTACCTGGAAATCCAGAAATACCCTTCATCGTATATCTACATTAATGGTTCCAAATGGCATACACTATAAATATGTCCACAAGCTTCATTCTACTAGATTAATCATTTCTTCTCTTTCACCATTGATACTATTCTTCGCTTAATCACACTCCTAATAGGTACGTTTCTTCGCCTTCTCACTTTCAATTACTGGAAATTAATCTGATCTTTTCCTTTTCATTTTCACTTTGGAATTGGAATCGGAATCAATCATCATGTTGCTTGTTAAATTAGGGTTAGGGTTTGTAGTTTTTGCTCCAATTCTTCTGGCCTTCATGTTTTCTAATGCTAGATTCTCTGGTTTGGTTTCCGTTGTTTTGGTTTCCGTGGGGTTTTGCTGTTTGTTCGGCAGTTTATTGCACTATATTCTTCCGAGGAAGCGAACTGTTGAAGGCGTGCTTGAACAACAGCAAGTTGATGACCACATAATTGACTCTTCCTCTTCACCTTCCTCCATCAAAAACCATCGGATCAGCTGTTTAATTGAATCGACAACTAACAACACCACTGCAATCGGGAACACTAGGACTGTCAGCAACAACAGCTTTGAAGATAGCAGCAGCGGCAGTCTAATTATGGCACCTCGTGATGTGAATTCGACTGACATTGATGAGGATTTGCACAGCAGGCAGCTTGCAGTATATGGCCGTGAGACTATGCGCAGGCTTTTTGCTTCAAATGTCCTTGTCTCTGGCATGCAGGGTCTTGGTGCTGAGATTGGTACGCCACTAATGAATCGTTTTTCTTGCTACTTCTATAATTTATTTATCGATCGCCACATTCTGGACCGATGTTGGTATGAAGGAGTTCACTATGTTCATTTGATCTTTAACCTTTCATCAGTTACCTCGGTCGAATTGTTGAATTCAGTATTGCTTCCCTCTTTGCCTTAATTTTGTATGCAGTAGTATATTTGTCAGGCGACTCAGTGCTATCTTTAGAGATTTTATCAAAATTTTGTGGTTCCTAGAAATTTTTTATTATAAGCCACAACTGATCAAGTATCAAACTATTTGTTGACCTTTTGATTGGGTAGTTTTGTTTTTTGTTGTACCATGATGTCAGAGTATTATCCGATAGATGATATCTTTTGGCATGCATCTTGTTTCAGTTTATTCTGCTCTTGTTTTGCTTATGATTATCTCTCTGCGGGAAAGGAGCAATTTTGAGGAAGGTCTTCCTGTGTTGAAGACGTGAGATATATGGCCAAGCAGCACTAAAGAGAGCTTTCTGTAATTGAGACCAAATTATTAACCCTCTTTTTCATGTATGTATCTTCTTGATGCAGCTAAAAACCTCATTCTTGCTGGGGTGAAGTCTATTACATTGCATGATGAAGGTGCAGTAGAGCTGTGGGATCTATCCAGTAACTTCAATTTTTTAGAGAGTGATATAGGGAAAAACAGAGCATTAGTTTCTCTTCCCAAGTTGCAAGAACTTAATAAAGCAGTGGTGGTTTCTACATTGACTACAGGATTGACGAAAGAAAAGCTGTCTGAGTTCCAGGTGCTTCCTTTTATCCATTTTTTATATCACTGTATAATTATGCTTGCAACCATTTTTTAATATAAATGAGTATAAGCTGAAGCACGTTGATTATAAAGGAGGCATACCCTAGAGGATTTTCTACCATTTCATTATTAAAGAAATTCGGTTATTTGTAATACTCCTGCACTTGTTTACAGTTTTCTTGGATGAAGTCATCCCATAGGAATAGTGTGTGTGTGTAGAGGAAAGGAACAAGAAAATAGTTTTTTCTGCAGACTGTATTTATGGTTTACTTTTTAAATTAAGAAGTATTAGTCTAGGAACGAAGTGCATTCTCTGGTATTATTTCTGATAAAACAAATATATCGGAAAGTCTCTAGTTATCAATGGTTATGAATATCATTAATAGCCAACTTGTTTAGGCACAAATTGTGTCCTTGTTGTCTTGAGCTTTGATGAAGTCTTGTGTGATTTCAGTTACTTCGGCACTTCGGCTCTTCAGATTTCTCTATAGACATATTAGCATTAAAAAAGGTACTTTTAACCTGAATATCTGTACTGGTTCCTGGCAAAATCTCTGTTTTGAGAATTGTGAAATCATTGGTAGTTACAATGAAATTATGCTTCCTGACATGTGTCTGTTTTGAAGGGAAGAGAAAACTATTATTCTTGGCCCTTAGATATTATTTTTAAGTATTTTTCAGTTATTTATACACAGAGGTTACTTGTTAATATTATTTCAGTCTCATGAGGGCCCATTAATTAGTGTTTACGCCCGCCATATTTTGAATCCATCCACAATTTCTGGTGTTGCAGGCTGTTGTTTTTACTGATATCAATCTTGACAAAGCCATCGAGTTTAATGACTACTGCCACAGTCATAATCCTCCTATCTCTTTCATTAAAGCCGAAGTGAGAGGACTTTTTGGTTCAGTGTTTTGTGACTTTGGACCTGAATTTACAGTTTTTGATGTTGATGGTGAGGAACCACACACAGGTATAATTGCATCAATCAGCAATGACAAGCCTGCATTGGTATCATGTGTGGACGATGAGAGGCTTCAGTTTCAGGATGGGGATCTGGTTGTGTTTTCCGAAGTTCATGGAATGACAGAATTAAATGATGGAAAACCAAGGAAGATTACAAATGTTAGGCCATATTCATTCACTCTTGAAGAAGACACTTCAAACTTTGGTGCTTATGAGAAAGGTGGTATTGTAACACAAGTAAAGCAACCCAAGGTGTTGAACTTCAACCCACTGCGAGAGGCACTAAAAAATCCTGGTGATTTCCTGTTGACTGACTATTCCAAGTTTGATCGGCCACCTCTCTTGCACCTAGCGTTTCAAGCACTGGATAAATTTTTGTCTGAATTAGGGCGCTTCCCTGTTGCTGGCTCAGAAGATGATGCTCAGAAGATTATATCTTTAGTCAGCAACATAAATGAAAGCTTGGGGGATAAAAGACTTGAAGACGTTAATCCAAAACTTTTGCGGCACTTTGCCTTTGGTTCCAGGGCTGTACTGAATCCAATGGCTGCTATGTTCGGTGGTATTGTGGGGCAAGAAGTGGTCAAGGCATGCTCCGGAAAATTTCATCCTCTCTTGCAGGTATTTGTTGTGTGTTTATGTGAAGCTTATTTGAATTTCCATCCCTCCCGTTCTTCCCTGTACCTGAAGCCAAATTCCCTTTTGTTGTATCAACTCACTTTGAACTTCCACTAACCTTTTCCATATTTTCTATTCAGTTTCTCTATTTCGACTCAGTGGAATCACTCCCTACAGAAAACTTGGATACCAGAGATTTTCAACCGTTAAATTGCCGTTATGATGCTCAAATTTCAGTTTTTGGATCAAAGCTCCAGAAGAAACTAGAAGATGCCATAGTGTTTATTGTAGGATCTGGTGCATTGGGTTGTGAGTTCTTGAAGAATTTAGCGTTGATGGGCATTTCATGTGGTAAAGAGGGAAAGTTGACTATAACCGATGATGATGTAATAGAGAAGAGTAACCTAAGTAGGCAATTTCTATTCCGTGATTGGAATATTGGACAGGCCAAATCCACTGTTGCTGCTTCTGCTGCTGCATCAATAAATCCTTCCATCAACATCGAAGCATTGCAAAATCGCGTGGGCCCTGAGACTGAAAATGTCTTCGATGATGCATTCTGGGAGAAATTGACAGTCGTTATCAATGCTTTAGACAATGTCAATGCAAGATTATATGTTGATCAGAGGTGCTTGTACTTCCAGAAGCCACTTCTCGAGTCTGGAACACTGGGTGCCAAATGCAACACCCAGATGGTAATTCCTCACCTGACTGAAAATTATGGTGCTTCTAGAGATCCGCCAGAGAAACAAGCTCCAATGTGCACTCTCCACTCTTTCCCGCATAATATTGACCACTGCTTGACCTGGGCTCGATCTGAGTTCGAGGGTTTGCTTGAGAAAATACCGGCAGAGGTGAATGCCTATCTGTCAAACCCAGTTGAATATACTACTACTATGGTCAATGCTGGCGATGCTCTGGCAAGAGATACGTTGGAAGGTGTTCTTGAGTGTCTTGACAGGGAAAAATGCGAGACATTCCAGGATTGCATTACATGGGCTCGTTTAAAGTACTTCTTTTTATTCTGTAGCCTTTACCTTTGAACATGTTCTTTTGTCTATTCTTCCTGACATTTATGCTGCTGCTACAGGTTTGAAGATTATTTCGCTAATCGTGTGAAGCAGTTAATATTTACGTTTCCCGAAGATGCTGTAGCTAGTGGTGGGGCACCATTCTGGTCTGCCCCAAAACGATTTCCTCGTCCACTTGAGTTCTCTTCTTCTGATCCTAGTCACCTCCATTTCATCATGGCAGCATCTATTCTACGAGCCGAGACTTTTGGAATTCCTATTCCGGACTGGGTCAAGGATACGAAGATTTTGGCTGAAGCTGTTGAGAAAGTGATGGTACCTGAATTTGAGCCAAAGAAAGGTGTGAAAATTGAAACAGATGAGAAGGCTACTAGTATTGCTACTTCATCTTCAGATGATGCTGAGATTATCAATGAACTAATAATGAAATTAGAGCAACATAGAAAGAATCTGCCACCAGGATTCAGAATGAAACCAATTCAGTTTGAGAAGGTTCTTTTTAATCAATTTACTTTCCGCATATTTATTTTGTCTTCCAATTGATCCCTCGATGTTTTAGCTCAATTGCTCTTTCTGACTTTTGCTTCTTTTCAACAAATATTAAATACTGTCTGAAATTACTGAGATTAGAACTCAAAGGTAACGGCGATATAATTGAAAAGAGGCTTGACTGAGCTATGATAAACCTGTTGATGGTGAAACCATAATAAAATGTTAGGGGACTGTAGTCCTTTTCAATGGACGGGTTTGGTCGGGCCTACAACAATTTAGCTATGTCTTGGCCTGCAGGAGCGTTATATGGGACCGGGCCGGTCTTGGGGTTTAAAGATTCATTCCTAATCCCAGCCTGGCCTGCCCATTATATAATATTATTTTTGAAATATATTATATTATTTAAAAATTAATTACTATATATTTTAATAACTAATAATCTATATTTTTATATTTTTTTATATAAAATATATATATTCAGGCTAGGATACCAAACCCAAACCCAACCCAACAAATCTTCAGGATTTTGTGGGCCTGGTACGGGTTTATATTGTAATATATTTGCCCAAACTTTGACTCACAGAAGGCGGGCTAGTCGGGCCACTGGCCAGTTGAACAGGTCTAGGGGTTACAATGGCTTTACTGGTGATAATATTTTACATTTGTGTTGCACTTTCATCATTCTGTTAAGTTAATGAAATTTATGGAATCTGCAGGATGACGATTCAAATTTCCATATGGATCTTATAGCTGCGCTTGCAAACATGAGAGCAAGGAACTATAGTATCCCAGAAGTCGACAAGTTGAAAGCCAAGTTTATTGCTGGAAGGATCATTCCTGCCATCGCAACTTCCACCGCCATGGCAACTGGTCTAGTGTGCTTGGAGCTATACAAAGTACTTGACGGGGGCCACAAAGTAGAAGACTATCGAAACACATTTGCCAATCTGGCACTCCCTTTGTTTTCCATGGCTGAGCCTGTCCCGCCCAAAGTTATAAAGCATCGCGACATGAGCTGGACCATTTGGGACCGGTGGGTCCTACGAGAAAACCCGACTTTGAGGGAACTCATCCAATGGCTGAGTGATAAAGGCCTTTATGCCTATAGCATTTCTTGCGGTAGTTGTTTGATATATAACAGCATGTTTCCTAGGCATAAAGAGAGAATGGACAGGAAGATGGTGGATCTAGTCACTGACGTGGCGAAGCTAGAATTGCCTCCTTATCGTCGGCATTTCGATGTTGTTGTGGCTTGTGAAGATGATGAGGACAATGATATCGACATTCCTCCAATATCTATTTATTTCAGGTGAATTTGTACTCCTTCTCATTTGCATATTAGTTGGTCTGGTCGTGTATAAAAGAAAGATGACTATCTGTGCACATATATCGTATATTTGATTTGCCATTTGGTTAACGAAACAATTTTCCTAACATATAATCGCGAGAATTCATTTTATAACTGCACTTGATGACATTTGCGTATTTACAGTTGAAGGTTTTTCTTCGACAATTCTGCCAAAAATCGAATTTAAGAGTGAAATTTGATCGATTTAAGTTATATCGTGAATTTTTGTTAAAATCAATATTATTAAAACCTGATCGGACACCAAACCAGCGAGTTAGTTGTTTGCGGTTTTTCTGGTTCAAATCGAATTCAATTAATGGTCGTTTACTTTTCTGAAAAACTACTAATAATTGTAATATATTTTCGGACATCAAACATAAAATATAAGTAATTTTAAAGCTACATAAATGAATATTTCAAGATGATTATTCTGAGATGTTAGTTACCGGTTGAAGGAAATCAAAGTCACTGTAAATAAATTTCAAAATATGTCATTTGACTGTTTTATAAGTTTGTAAAAAGTTTTTCATCTAAAATGATAATGTAATAAAAAATATTTTAATTTTTAATATTCTCATAATTTAATCATATTATTTAAGATTATATGTATATTTTTTGAGAATATTTTCATCTTATTTTGATTTTTAAAAAATCATGATTACATTTTACTGAAGAAAAAAATATTTTACATATCAAAAAATTCTATAGTTAATCATTAAGATGTATTCTATCTTTATTAACTAAGTATGTCGAAATTTGAAATCGAAAATCATTTTCTGCGAACTTTGAAACTACAAGTAACTATTTATAAAAAAATTGTATAAATTTTTTATGCAAACAGTTAAATAACAAGCATGTTTTTGAAATTTATCATTTAGAATAAATAGAAATATATTTTAGTTTAATATATTCTACTAAACAAATAAATTAAAATTCATGGAAAATAGCTTCTTTTTTTTTATATATATAAATCCTCATCTTTCTTTTCTCTCTTTCCCCTTTTAAGTATTTATTTGGTTTTATTGTTCTTTTATCTCTTATTTTATTGCTTCCTAAGCAAAGCAAGCATGTCAGCAAAGTGTAAAAATTATTTTGTTCTTCCGCCACCCTTGATCTTACCATTAACCAAATTCAAAGCCTTCGATTATGAATTAAGGTCACACTATAATTGCGCAATTGAAATTTAAGATTTGAATTGGATTTTTTTATGGAATTGTTAATGGCTAGGTAGAATGGAAACAGGTGAGGAAATATTTTACATAAACACACACTGGAAATGCCAAATAACGCATATTCAGGAATCTGACACGGAAACGAAAACGAGAAATATGTTAGTGTTCAGGAGTTTCTTTGCTACCTAGAGAAACCATGAAAGAGTAGAATATCCTCCACTGAAATCAATAACAATGTCAAGAATTAAACGAATTTATGGAGATTCAGAGAATTTAACAAGGGCACAATTTTGGTGATTGATTAAATGCAGAAGATGAAAAAAATTGAGTGATTGCTATTTTCTTACTCCATTACCGTAAAAAAGAAACAACAAAATTGAAGCAAAGAAATTGGCAATGGAAATACATTATTTGGAGACATTTTGGAAAAGGAAAATAAATTGGGAAATGAAGAAGAGAATATTTTACGTACTGTAAACTTTTGAATTCCAAACAGTAATTAAACAAAATATCTTAATCACGTAATATCAAAAAAGTATAGTAAATGTTTTTCGGAAGGAAATAAAAATAACAAATAATAATCATATCGATAAAATATTTTTCATGTAGATGTAAAACAAGTTAAAACATTCAATTTACCATATTAACAATTAAAAAGTTAAAATAATAAAAATGAATAAATTTTCTGTAAGAAGGAATAAGTGAAGGTTTTGATGAGTTCCACTGGTTCGTCTATTTTTCATTATTCCAACCGATTAAGTCTGGTTAACTTAGAATTGATGTTTTTTAACCGGATCGGATTCGTTGCCGATTCCTAATCAAATCGGTCAAACCGTTCGGTCCAATCCAATTTTAATAACATCGGTTAAAATGGCATTGTGTTATTTTCTTGTGACTTAAAATTTTATGTAATTTAGTTGGATATGCGGCATATTTATATTAGAAATGAAATAATGAGCACAAATCAGTATTTTTTTTTTTTTTGTAATATATACAAGTATCTTCATTGATAAAAAATTTCGTTCCGGGTTTCGTCATAATTAAGGCTCCTCACCACTCCCAGAAAATGTATGTAGTGGGATTCGAACCTTGTTCTCTTCCCACTTTGTACAACACAACATAAATCAGTATGTTTTAAGCGTTGAAAGTGTTAATATTTTTCTTGTTAAATTTTCTTCACTGTTCCTCGATCTTTTAATCCTAGTCATTATCGCGAACCTTGCATTAGGATCATCAGTCTGAAACTCAAAGCTTATATAAATCCATCCCGAGTGAATATTTATTAGATCACTGAACATGTATTAAAGCACAATGTGAGCACATTGATCACCAAAGAGTAAACCAAAAGGATAAGGGTAATCATAAATATTTGTGCTTGTGAAGCAGTCTATTTGGAGTTTGTTTAAGTGATCATAATTTGGAGTTACCCAATTCACACCTAACATATATTGGACTATGTATGGTTTTCAAAGTTTTTTCGTTCTGTTTTGTGTTGATTTTACATATATTTTACCTTGGTTTTCAGTTTGATTTTTTCTTTTAAAATGTCGGTTTAATTACTTTAATTTTCTGACAAAAACACTAGTTACTACCTCCTTGTACATGTTTGATTTTTGAAATGATTTCTTTTAATATAATAAAAATGAATAAAGGAATGTGATATGATAAACTATTTATGTTATATTCATCGTAATTATTTTTTAATCATTTTACATATATATCATTAAAAAATTATTTCATTAAAGATAGAATTGTTGAAATATAATTTTTGATGTACTCAGTATAATGAATTTATCATATTTAACATTTTTCAATATACTTCAACTATGTACATCAAGGATACAAATTAACGCTTAGTTTACAAATATATTTTCTATGTTTCTGAATATTTTTATTTTTGTTTTCTCTCATATTATAACTTTACCGTGTTTGTTACTATATCTCTATATTTTATATGTTTATGAAGCACCTTTTTTGTTCCTTCGTTTAATCATTTTGATAATTTTGTTATACACATTACCTTTTCCATCTTTGTGGTATTAATTCTGTTATCCAAATAGTCTTTTTCTCAACAAAAACATCACATCAAATCTATGTTTGCAGACATTTAATGATATGACATATAAATTAAGAAAATAATCTTAATTTTTTTGGATCGTAATTTAATATAAGAAGGAATCTGTTTTTATATGGAATTGACTTCTTTTTCAAATTAACTCTTAAAATACTTAACCAACGTCACCTCGAAAGGATATGCTATCTCTCGAAGTCTCTTGCCTTTTTTCTTATTCTAACGCTCTAATACCGTGATGAATTGACGAAGAAGTGGAGAGAATTTTGTATTATTGATTGTATAAGAATTACAAAGGGAAAGAGCTACTTATGCTTTACCTATTACATGAGAAAACTCTGATTGAAATGAGTCAGTTTCCCGCCAAGATCAGTTGCTGAGATGGCAGTTTGTTATTGCAGTTGAGTAAGGTAGCAATTCTGTTAGGTGAGAGTGTATCCCCTACTTGCCGGTTCAGCGTAATAGTTGTGGTATGGGCATGAAGTTCACATAAATGCGCTTTATCCGTCTCTATAATTACTTAGTACATGATTAAGTAATCATATTAGTTAAATTTATCTCCGCATTTAATTTCAATTTTTTATTTATTTTTATTTTTTCATTATATATATGAGAAATTAAGGGAAAAAACAGAGAAAAAAAATTGCATAAGCCAGTAGAATTATATAAGTGACTTAATTAGAAGTCTCGGTGAATCCATGTAGAAAGATGTGAGGTTCATAGATCCAATATTTTTCTAAAAAATATAATAAATTATTTATTTAATTAATTAAATTTGGAATCCATTGGATCTCATATCAGAGTATTTCCAATAGATAATTTATTGGACATACTCTTGGTATTAAAATTACCCATCTAGAAAAGTAAATTTTTTAATAAATGTTTCATATACATCTTTATAAATTCATCTTATATTTTTTCAGAATTTATTGTAAATACAAAGAGAAACTCATACATTTTCACGTCCTTCATGTACATGGACACCATATCAAAAAATTTCTGGATTCGTCACTGAGCTTGAACTAATGAATCATGCACTAATTAATAAATTAATTACATAATTATCTCGGATATGACACGAACATGTGATATTTAGAAGTTGCAAATTCATTTTTAACATTATATCTCATATGATAAATGTACAATTTCAAACCCTTTCAAAGAAACGGCTTTATTTTCATTTTTTTAATTATGCAGCCACAACTTGAAAAGATGTATTATAGATCGCAAAAAAGTTAATTTTACCATTGGAAATCTCATAAAACATACAACTTACTGCATAAGACTAACTATGTAATACAATAATTTTGACAAAACATGCAAAATATAGAGTTAGTGTACATTGTTAATTTATTTCTTTTTTACATATTTAGTTATATATATATATATATATATATATATATATATATATATATATATATATTGTACTAATAATAAAGTAAATAAAGTAAAAGGGACTCATGTCACCCTCGCTTTCTTCTTTCTGTCCCTTCTATTAATTTTACTCAAAAAGTAAATAAAGTAAAAAACAATCATGTATTAGTTTATAATTGTCCTTACATTAAATGCAATATTTGATTGTAACTCGAATAGAGGTCACAAATTCAATATCAGCTTAGTATAAAGTAAAATAAGCCATATTTGTAGAATTTTACATGTCTTATTCTAACTTTTGATTTATTGGGTGTGAATAATATCTCCGAATTCTTGAACGAACTAATTGAATTATGGATTACGCATGAGATCATTTGAATCACTTATACTACATAATAAAAAAAATGAAGATGAGATAACAATGTAATCTCATATAGCTCTATTTACATATAATTAATAAATAATATATATTTCAATTGTTTAAACATATAAAGACATTTACTTAATATTATTGTTAAAACTTGACGTTCTTCGAAAGAAATCGTAAAAGAATGAAAAGGTTCAAAGCATAATGAGTAGTGTTGGAAAGCAACAATTATATGCCTAATACCCATTAATTGAAAATTTACTAGCTTAAAAATTTCTACTTACATGAAAAAAAACTAATGAACATTTTAATTTTCTATTGTTGATTTATAATATTATTAATTGGCTTGTTTATTTAATATAATTTATGCATTAATAAATAAAAAATATTAAAAATCTTTATTGTAATGAAAAGTTAAAAAGAAAATAGTTTATTGAAAAATTGAAAAATTTGTTATTATGAAATGAATCAATTTAAAAATTGGGTATACACGAATGATACATAAGGTGGGAGGTCCAAGTTAAATCCATATTCATTAAAAAAAAAAAAGTCATTATTAATATTTTTACTGTATTTTTCAGTTAAAATTAGTTAATCAGTTATTAGTGTAATGTTATTATATTAATATAAAAGATTTGAATGTTGAGAAGAACGGAAAAAAGAAGCGCGGCAAACATGGCGGGCGAAGTTGGCGAAAACCCCAATTTGATTAACATAACAGTGAAGTTCATCAATCAATCAATCCCTATCTCCATCTCTTCGGACTCCACTGTCAAAGACCTCAAGTTCCTTCTCCAATCTCACACCAATGTTCTTGCTCGCCTCCAAAAGCTCATTTTCAAAGGTATCTTTTCTCTTTTCTTTCGCTAATTCTCTGTTTCTCTTTATTGATTTCGTTGATTTGCAGGAACTCTGTTGACTGGCTACATGACATTGGCGCAATCGGAAGTTCTAAATGGGACCAAGATCATGCTTGTTGGTACCCCGTTTTTAAAGGTATTTCGCATTCTTTTCTTCTTCTTGTTTTATATTTACGATCTTTGTGTAATTTTCAATTATTCTTGCTTCATTTTCCGGAGTTTTTCCTCAACAACTGGAAAGGAAAATTCAGGGAGAGTTAAAACAACTATATAATCTTTATTTAGTAATTTTTGGTTTCCATTTCAACAGGATGATTTGTTTCTGCGCCATCTTTTTGATGAGACATGTTTGGTAAGATGGGATGATATAGGAGTTATCGCGTTGGGTGGATTCGGCTTGAATGTATAAATTCTTTCTCATATGTAAATTAATTATATATGTTTTGGCTTCTGGAGCCTACTCTAATTTTCTGTTCAATTAAATGGCACAAACTTTCCAAATTCATACTAATCACTGTTTATTTGAATTTGCAAGACGATACCTGATGAAATACTTCCGAGTTGTGGATATCAAATAAGATTACTCGCCTTGGATGACAACTACCTTGAAGATTTACCACACGATGTTAGGTATTTGACTGAGTTGAAGGTAATTCATACTCTTTTAGTTGAGATGATTGCTTACTGTTTCTTGTTACTATGTGTGTACATTGATTCTAGCATCGTATATTTACAGAAACTGCATCTGGACAAAAATTACTTGTCAAATGAATCTACTTGGTGGAAAGAACTAACCCATCTCCAATGTCTAAAAGTTCTATCTCTGAGCCAAAACCGGTAAGTAGCTTGTGTCACTTAAGAAATCAAATTTTCTCCATGTGTTTGTTTGCTTTGTTCCAAAACACCATAGACCTGTACTCTTCTTGTTGCATCTTTTTTCGTGTCTTACTATTTCATTATGGAATGTTTAGTGTACTGGTATTTGCAAAGATGTTTGGCTTCCTACATTTCAAGAGGACAAGGCTACTGAATCATTCTTCAAGGAGGGTTTTTCAAGGTTAATATGCCAATGGATACAGTTAGATCAAAATAAAGACAAAAAATTAAGTCATTGTGCTCCGTTTATTGTTCTAGATTTACGACTATATGTAAATCATATGGAAAACAATTCTTAGTGATTCAGTCCAACTTATTCCAGTATATTTGAGTACTTGTCTGCATCTATTATTCCAGAAAGTTTAGTCTTTAATTAATTTTGTAGTTGCATGAAGTTAATTTAGAAATCCTGTATTTCTTGTCTGCATCTTTTATATCACTTGTATTGCGAGTTGTCTGCATCTATGAATACACGCTTACAGAAGAATCTTGCCGCATGAATGAGGAAATGTCTAGCAGCAAGCAATATTACAGTTGCTGAATTCACTCACAAGTTATAACTCCACGTGTTCTGTTTATGCATCATATGACCGGATTTCAGGATACATTCTTATCACTGTTGAAATGGTATTTGTTTCTCTAACATTCTTTCGTTAATGCAGTTTAACGACTTTGCCTTCTGAAATTCTCGAATTGCAAAATTTGGAGAAACTTGATGTCTCAAGGAACAAGTTAACTAGCCTCCCGTATGAAATTGGATTTCTTATGAAACTGGAGGTTTTGAAGGCAAACAAAAACAGGTATTGTTTACATGAAAGATGTAACATATGATGAGACAACAGACTACCACCAATTTATAATTAGCTGTAAATAGTTCCACAATTCTGTCATTAGTCCATTACTAACTTCCGCATAAGTAACCTGTTGTTGCTTTATTCTGTTAATCTGCTTCTTAATACTGATAAACTCTTCCTCTAACTCAGGTTATGCACTCTTCCAAGTTTTATGGGCAGCTGTATTACGCTTGTTGAGGTAGGACCTTGAAGAAAGTTGTCTTTTTTTTTTTTAATTTATTTAAAAAATAAAGAATCATTGTAAGTGATTCAACTATCCAACTATATCCATTAACTGTTATTGAGTATTTTTCATAATGCATAGGTTGATGTTTCGTCGAATTGTCTGAAAGAGTTGCCTGAGTCTCTTGCAAAT
>CAOJBI014053502.1:0-19940 GCA_948277035.1 Euphorbia corollata
CATGAAAACCATAAACCCGTCTTATACTACTATTATACACTATAAAAGACAGGTTTATGGTCTTTTAGCCATGATTTTTGTGAGAAATTCAGTAGTAAACATAAAAGAGAGAAATATTATATATATACATTATACAACAATTATACAGTGTATAAGATTGCGATACCTAATTTTTTTTTCAAAAAAATCAAAGTGCATGTCATTTTAGAGATAAAATTAAGACGAAAAATATATTTCAAAGCGTCGATTCGAAAAAATCAACAGTTTGTGAGATATGAACGTTTGAAGTTACAAAATCAAATTAAATAGGAAAGAGAAAGTAATTAAGAATGTTTAAAAAAATCAACATAAAAGATGGTAAAAGCAAAAAAAGTTTTGTTATTTTGAGATTTGTAAAATTTATGAATTGTAGAGCCCAAAATCTAACAAAAAAGTGGGAAAAAGAAAAATTACACTTTTCTTAAACATCGTCTATCTCAAAAAAATTAGATGGGCTCGGTTCAATGTTAGACTTGTTTGGTAAATGTTTTTTATGGATAAAAGAAATCTTTTTTAAACTAAATTAAAATTAAAAGAAAATCATATCATACTGTATTATCTATCCAAACATAATATTTTAAAAGAATCGTACAATACTGTATCATACTACACCGTATCATAATTTAGTGAACCACAAAGAATCATCATCAAAACAAAATCTTAGTATAAAAAAATAAAACGAGGTTTGGTTTTCCGAAAATTCAATTTTCAAGCTTTTTAATGTTGTTGTTCTTAAAGTTTTGAAAATCGAAAACAAATAGTTCTTCATTAATTATTATTAAGTAATGTCAAAATATGTTATTATATTAAAAGTTTATAAGTTGAGTTCTTGGTGACAACAACTTAACAACAATACCAAACATAACTTAAATGTTGAGTTCGGAGTAGCTTAGGATGAGGTGAGGGGCTACCGTAACTCGTGAAACATGTCTAGGATTTGTCATTGAAGTATTTTTAATTGATAGTTGTCTCGGTAGCGCAAAAAAGGAATGAAACCATAGATCGAAAATTCACATTTGAAAAACGTCAAACATAACTTCAATTCAGGTTCTCATTTGGAAGTGGAAACAAAAATTGAAAGACCTTAATATTTAAGGGTTATCACTGCTGCCTACCTTTAATGGCTAATTCATAGTCAAATATCTGCGCACTTACGCATATAAATAAGCATATAAAATGAGATTAATGTAACCAATATTGCACTTAGTGAATATCTTGATAGTATATGAAAATAATTATAATAGGGTCTTCGCTATTGGTTCATTCTAAGTTGATTTCTAATTACAATGTTTTTTATTATCAGTTCTAGTTTAAACTCAATGTTGCACGATCGTAAATTTATTTTTTAATCAATTCAATTATGTAATTAGTTTAAATAATGGAGAATCAGTTTGTTTCGTTTTGTGGGATGAAATGTAAAATATGCATGATTAAATTGTGAAAGTGGATACCATTCGCGTCCGTGAAACTATATCATGTTTAATGAGTCTTGGGTACTCGCATGTGGTCATCGAGATGGATATTAACATCCTATTTGATTCTTTGATTAATTACGATCATGATTTTTCATGCTTTGCATCTATAGCGTGGACTGTGATGCTTTGTCTCAGTCTTCGCATCTTATGTTTTTAGTTAGATTTCTAAAAAGATAATTATACCACGAGAGTTCATTTGAATGAAATAAAGATAATTATACCACGCCTACGTCTGTTTCATTCTCAGTATCATTTTCCCTAAACACAAAATTTTCTTAAAAATTGAAAAATGGTGCATAATTTTGTTGGTTGAACCGGTGGTGCGACCCTTTTCGAAACGACGTCGTAGTAAATCCTCTTCTTTTTCTCTTTTGCTCACAATTTCGGCTGTTCGTTTGACATGCACTTCTTTTTCCCGGCGAATTCTCTCTAGAAATCTTCCTCTCAAATTTTCTCTTTCGCCAAGCAGGTTTTCCCGACCACATGATCCATGGCTATGGACACTCTAATCTCCTCGGCGCTCGAGGAAATTTGTAGCCGTGGCTCAACAGGCCTTAATCTCTCTTCTCTTTGGGCTACACTTACTCCCATTCCTTCTGGCTCTCTCAAAGCTTCTCTCTGGAATAATCTTCTCTCTGTGCCTACTCTTCAGTTCACCCTTAACGGAAACGACACTCCGTTTAGCCCCACCGACCCTAAAATCCAGCGCTTTGAGGACGCTGAGAAGCTCAAATTGAAGATAGTAGCTAACGAGCATCTTAGGGATTGCTTTGTTGGCCTTTATGACAATTCTGGCTCCACCATTGGTTCTTTTCAGCGAACTACTCTTGAACGGCTTGCTGTGGCTAGGTGAGGTTTCCTCATTCTTAATTTTTTTTCTCCTAATTATCAAATTTAGGCTTTTTTGTTTGAAGATTGTGATTGTAATTGGTGCAGAACAAATGGAGTCACGCAAAATCAATTAGCTAAGGAATTAGGTATTGAAGGGAACAAATACTTTTATAGATTGAAGAACCTTGAATGCCGAAAGTTGATTGTAAAACAACATGTTATTGTGAAGACCAAAGAGGCTGATGGTGATGGAGAGACTAGAAACAGTTCGATTGTAAATACTAATATGATATATCTATCACGCTACGCGAAGCAGTTAGGTGATCAACAAAGGTTAGAGCTTAACAAGGAAGAACGGAATCTTGGAAGTGATGCGAATGTGGAGGAAAGTGATATAGATGGAGATGGTTCCCATAGAGAGGCTTCGAAAGATGATTTACTTGTGAAAGATTACTTACCTGCGATGAAAGCCATTTGTGATAAACTTGATGCTGCCAATGACAAGGCAAGCTTTGGTTTTGAGTTTTGTAGATAATTAAAGTCATGTTTAAGGACCATGCTGATCTTTTATTTGTTAAAGGTACTTATTGTCTCAGATATTAAAAAATCTCTTGGATATACCGCAACTTCAGGACACAGAGATTGGAGAAATGTGAGTATGTACGAGCTTTTGTCTCTGTCTGCTTAGAAGTATTTGTTTTACCCAAACTTCAAATGGAGTTCCTTCATAAACCTTAATCCACGCCACTGAAACTTTAAGATCTTCAATTTAATTTTATGAAACGGAAAAACTCAGCTGCCCAAGGATGATATGAACACTAACATCTGGCACACTAGTGAGAAAGATGTTCATATTGGGCCAAATATTTTGCATGTCATGTGTCAAATGTTTATTAAATTGCTAGATCAGCAATTTAATTTCTGTGAAATCTAATTTAAAGGTTTTCCTTTCAGTAAGAATTGAAAGTTTATGCCATGATGAAAAACTGCTGTCACTGAGTACTTGTTTACCCCGATTTATTTGTATAATGACTAACGTGTTTGAGTTGGATTTGCATTGCAAGGTTTTCTATTATTGTTGTTTTAATATGAATTGATCTTGTGCTTTCAGATATTTAATAGGTTGAAAGATTCTGGCATTGTCGAAAAGTTCGATGCTAAAGTGAATGAGAAGGTGCGTTAAAATTCTTTAGGTCAAGGAATATATCTCATTGTCGTTTGTGAAGCCTTTATTTAACATCATGGCTTCTTGCACATCTACTTTTCACAGATTGAACCTTGTCTGCGCTTGTTGAAGAAGTTCCCCGCAAAGAATTTTGAGACCAAAACTCTTGCATGTGGATATGATCCCCATAAAGAACAACTTGTCAAGTTTGGTAGGAGGTTCCAGCAAACTGATCAGCTTGTGGATCTTCATATTGACCATCAAATATATGATGCAATTGATGCTAAAAGAAGTGAAGGGGCTACTGTTACTGAGGTGGGGTTTCATTCTTATTTATACAATTTCTATACCAAATTTAGCCGCTGTTGCTACTTTGAGCTTCCTTAGTGCTTTCAGGAATTGTTTCATGTTGTATGGATATGCAGTGGCCGTATCAAAGGATAACATTAAAACTGCATGTTCTTGACTTCTGGCTGTTGATTTTCTTTTTGCTTGTGCTTTATACCATGTGAACAGGTATGTGGGAGACTTGGACTTGATAGGAAAAAAAACGATTCTCGTTTTCATAATTTGTTCTCCAGGTTTGGGATGCGTTTACAGGCAGAAAACGTTAAAAAAACAGTAGCATTTCGAGTTTGGTCTCTTGAGAATTCTCATCCTGAAGAGGCGAATGCTTTTACGGAAAGGTCCAAAATTGAGATTGAAGGAAAGAACACCTGTACTTCTAATTTAGACAATCATGACATTCAAGGCAGATCAAATGAAGTTTTACAAGAGCACATGCATTCATCTTCTGAAGTTGACTTTTGTACCTCTGAAAAGACAAGTGATAGGGAAAATGTTCTGGAATTATCTTGCATCTCCCCTGGGGATGGTCAAACTAACCATGCGCGCTGCTCTCCTGCCAAGGCGTCAGAATTTCTCCAGGAGCCCACAAGTGTGGCTTCTGATGCAAAACTAGTGAGTATGGAACACGAGATGAATTCTACTTTATCAGAGACAACTTTGGTCAATTTACCCAAATCTGGGTCAAATCAGAAGCTACCCTACCTGCCTTTGACTTCTGATGCTGCCCTGAGGGAGAAGAGGATACTTGAACGGTTACAGGTGCTCTTTGACATTCACTTCAGAATACAACAAGGATTTTTATGTTGTATGTTGTTATATGAAGTTTTTCTGAGTAACTTACTCTTGTAGGATGAAAAATACATCTTAGAAGTGGAGCTACGCAAGTGGCTTGAGAGTCTTGAGAACAAAAAGCGAGCATCAATTGATAGGAAAACAACCAGACGAATATTAAACAAGCTTCAACAACAAGGGCAATGCAGAGTAGTGCACATTAACCTCCCGGTTGTCACAAAATTTACTAATGACCGTTCTGTTATGGCAGTTCTGCATCCATCAGTTCAAGATTTTCCTGATGAATTAATGGAGAGAATAAATAAAAGACAAAGGTCTTTTGATAAGCAATCTCGTGCAGAGGCATCATCAAAATTGAAACGTAAAGAATCAATCCCTGTGCTAAATAGTGTCACGAGAACTGATACTGCTGTGGGTTCAAATGACTCAAATGTTAAATTAGAAGCCATGCGTGCCAATGGATTTTTGCTAGCAAAAATGGTTCGTGCGAAGCAGCTGCATACCTTTTTATGGGATTATCAAAGTAGTTTTCCTGGATGGGATGATGCAATTTCAACTGTTTCACATGGGCATTCTTACAAGTTTCTTGAATTGGAGTCAGCTATGAAGGCTCTGCCAATCCAAATATTCCTCAAGGTTGTTGGAAGTATTAAGAAAGGTGATAATATGATTGAAAAGAGTCAGAGGGATTTGCGCATCTGTGATTTTCCTGTTGAAAAACAGAAACAACTGATGGACACCCAGGCAACTGGGAGACTGTCAAAGATAATTGACATATTGCGACGATTGAAGGTATAAATTTTTTTTATACATTTGAAATGACCTAAGAATGTACGTGTAGACCTGTGTCTCTGATGTATGCATGGATAGACAAATATTGTCCCTTAGCCTTGCTCCATATCATACCATTCAAAACTCACATTTCTATCTAGAATAAATTGTTCATGCTTCTCCCATGGTTTTTTTTTTTGTTGTATTCTTATTTTAAATAATTTCAAGCTCCATGTGGTTCTACTTCACGTTCATTTGGAGAACTTTGTATTGTTGTGAGCATGGATTCGAAGCTTATGCAGTTTAGGGATACATGAATTTCTGTGATTTGTTTATATGTCTGGAGGGATCGGGATTCATTTTTTTTTCAAAATCCAATGAGGCTTATTATCTATAAATTAACATTGATAAATTTTCCTTAAGGGCTTACTTATCGTTCCAATAGTTTTTGAAACATAACCTACTCTCTTGGTCTCTCATCTTTCTTGATGAACCTTAATATTTAGGTTAGTTTGTTGGAAGTATTATTGCCAAAATTTTCTGGTAGATGAGGCATTTTGCTAGATTTGTGTAATGATAAATGATGGTTAAAAGGATTATCGTATCTCTTTCTTGTGAAATGATTAATTGATTTTTGATCAACTCATGATATGTGTAATGGTTGAATCTTCTATTGAATAAAGCCTGGTCAGTCATGCTTGTCCATAGCTCCAACCTCCAGCTGAGCTACTTTGAGAAAGTTTTGAAATATGGCTTTTGAGTCTATTTATTCTTTGATTGAACTGAACTACACTCAGTTTAAGTCATTGTAAAAGATGTAATCTGATGATATTATAGAATACACCATTTCTCACAGTCTTCCCTATGCTGTAGCTGATTCGGATGATGCCCTCTAGGCATGCAGATGATGGAGTCAATAGGCCTTGTAGTCCCATGTATATATTGGAGCTTAGGCCTTATATTGAAGAACCTCCATCAGTGATCGCACAATCTAATCTGGGGTTTCTTGATCTTCGCCCTAGAATTAGACATGATTTTATCCTGTCAAATAAAGAAGCTCTTGATGAATATTGGAACACGTTGGAGTATTGTTATGCTGCTGCTGATGCAACTGCTGCCTTACAAGCGTTCCCTGGATCTGCTGTTCCAGAGGTATGTGCTTGATGTTTTTTTTTTTTGCTAAATTGTTCCAGTAAATTGGTACATGCTAATCATGCTACTTTATTATAGCGCTCTTGGATTCTTATCATGTGTTGTGAAAGGCACGCCTCAGGCTCGTCTTTGGCAGGGCGAGGCCAAAGACGGGCGAGGGATCCCTCGCCACACCACACCTCAGGCGGTAGTGATCATCGAGCATGCCTAGACGCTTTTTTTGGTGTGCGCCTTGGTGCGCCCCAGGGACAATTTTTTTCTTGGGGTTCAAACTTACTTTAATATGTGTTGTTCATCTAATTTTAAGATTTTTAATAATAATTGATGGCTAGATATTCCTAATGAAATTCCTATCGTGGCTCAAGGCTAGATATCTATAATTCAGCATGTAAATTTTATATTTATAGGTACATCTAACAATTCTTTTAGTACTTTTTCTGGAACTGTTATTGCATTTAACTTCACTTTTTGTTATTGTTGTATTTATATGGAGCATAGACTTTCATGCTATTTTAATATCTGTGCAATTTTAGTTGACTGATGTCTTCTAACAGACAATATAAGAAAATATAAAAGGAAGCCACTGCCAATTAGAGGTACTTCATTTGGCAACTTAGTTTATCTCATATTTGTTGCATTTTCTAGCATAATTGCATGTTAGAGTATTGCTCAACTTTTTTATTTTTGTGCACCTGACCCCCCCTTGCACCTTAGACAACTAAGCTTAATCCAGACACCTTTGGTACATTGCTTATGTGGCAATTAAACCCACTGGTTATCTACACTGCTTTCTATATGTGGGCTTACCGAACCACTTTGAACTTGAAATGTATCGGTACAATTAACTTCCATTTTCAGGTTTTCCACCCTGTTCGCTGGACGCCTGCCCTAATTATGTCTTCTCATCAGCGTGCTGAGCTCCGCAAACTTCTTAGGAAGGATGGTTTTAACAGAAAAATTTCATGTAAAGAGTGTTCCAAGATTGCAAAAGATCTCAATTTGTCGTTACAGCAGGTTATTGTTACCATGGTTTGCCTTTTAATGTCCTTACTTAGCCTTGTTCTCAAACTGTTTATATAGCTTTACGATATATCAATGCGCTATGCTACTTCTTTTCTACAAATGTTTGTCAACTTGAATCCTTTTTGCAGGTCCTTCAAGCCTTTTACAGAATGCGAAGGAAACATTTAAAAAAAGTTAGAGTATCAAATGCCAATGAGCATCACCAAGCACCTGAAAGAAAACTCCCTGCTAAAAGAAAGAGATCTTCAGAATCAAGCTCTGTAAAGCGCGGAAGAGCTGATTGTGATACTGTAAATGGACATTTGGATGAGGGTCACCATTTGTCATCTGATATTGTTGACCAATTCATGGAGGATCAAGAATGTTGTCCTTCTGGACAACAGGCAAATTTTTTTCCATCTACTCATGAGGATCATCACTCGGAATTCATGGAAGAGATAAATTTGCCCCATGATAAGAAATCCAATTCTACAATCAATCAGTGCGCTTCTTCAAAGCCCCTGCCAATGCGTAAAAGAAGGTTTGCTTGGACTGATGAAAGTGATAGGTAAGGGTGAACTAACTTTTTGTCCATAAGAATAATCTGACAAAATCAGATCATTTTGTGCAGTGCAAAAATAGAACTTTCAATATTGCTGTGAGCATATAGTTATTTTTGGAAGAAGTAAAATATCTTAGATATTCTGGATATGATATACTTCAATCTTAGTTTGTTATATTATATGTAGATCTATTTTTTTTCAAAAGAGAAGTAAAAGTTTACTTTGTCCTGTCTAGTATTTTCTTTACTACTTCACATTTCACACTATTTTATGTTTATACAGGCAACTGTTGAAACAATACACTAGGCAAGTGGCATTTATTGGGCCGAATGGGCGCATGGATTGGGATAGAATTTCAGATCTACCAGCTCCTCGAGAAAAATGTAGTCGGAGAATATCAAAGTTGAAAGTAAATTCTAACTTTAGAAATGCTCTTACAAGGTTCTGTAACTTGCTCCAGGATCGGTATGTAAAGCACCTTGAGAAAACACAGTGTCCATTACTTGACAAGAATGGCTGCAAAAGTTTCGTGAGAGACCATACAAGCAGTAACATTGACTTTAATGCCACTGGCTCTGGTGAAAAAAATGGTTTTAAGGAAAATCATTGGGATGATTTCAGTGACCCTGGTATTAGAAAAGCCTTTGAGCATTTGCTTTTATTCAAGCAAATGGCTAAATCGCAAGCTCCTACAGGAGCGTACTCTGAAGAGTTGTCCAATTTAAACACAAATTTTGTAAGAGATTTTCATTTCTGATAGTCTACTTTTACATTTTCAATCTTAAAGTAGTTATTATATAGTTACAAGTTTGCTCTTAAGCTTTTTTCTACTTTGCATTAGAAAGACTGGACTCTGCTCCCATTTATTTAAGTACTGTGTTTAATTGGGTTATATAACACTTCAATGTTGCTCCTTAAATTTTCTTACAACTAGCGTTATTTTTTTCATGCATTCTACTGTGGCCATCTCTGTTATGAAAAATGTTTAAAAGCTATTGATTACTTTTGCGACATGAATGTCTAATTATTCTGCTTTCCTTGCAGTATTCTTTGGAACCTGAATTTGTTTCATCAAGCACTCTTAATGAAGAAATTCATAAGCATGGCCATGAATTACGCAAATATTCTCAACAAATATCAAGGAACTATGCCTTTCATCAAAAGTTCATCAAGAGTTTGAGCGAAGGAACTTTTGTCAGTACACGAGTTCATAAATCTTTGCCAGTTTCTAATGCTGTAGAGCTTTTGAAGCTCGTCTTTTTGAACACCTCAGAAACTCCTAAAGCGCAAAATCATTTAGCAGAAATCTTGCGACGTTATTCAGAACATGATCTTTTTGCAGCTTTTAGCTACCTCAGAGAGAAGAAATATTTGGTATAGTCTTTCTCTAGTTTTTACTTTTTTGGTTTGTTACTGCAAACTATGAGGGAATTTTGGAGTGTTGTCTCGCATATAAAAGGAGTTGCATAGCTCATTCATTAAGCAATAGTAACGTTGGATACCCAAATCCTCATCATTAAATATTTGTTGGTGTTCCAACATTACATACAAGTCTCTTATACCATGTAAACAAAATGTCTAGCTCACCCCAAAAGATACATCCTAGGAGAAGGAGAAGCTTGCCTCACGTATATAAGGAGTCACATGGTTCACTCATTTAGCAATGTATGATACTGAACGAGGATCAAGTGATTTTACTGAAGATTTGAATTTCTTTAAATTTTTTTCTCATTTGAATGCCTTGCATCTACTGATTAATTATCATTCTAAGTTGGTCCTGTTTATCGAAGTGTGTGTTTTTCCTTGTATATGCTAATGTCTGCAATTATCAGGTAAAGATGTCAATTAATATACTAATTTCTTTTTCTTCATATATTGCATTTGCTATTATAAGATCTTCCTAAGACTATGGACCATGCGTGCGTGCGTGCACATGGATAAGCCATAGGGTGCAACCCGGTGTCTTTTTTTTCTCGTTTTCACTATTTTGTGCCTTGTTGTTTTCTTAGGCTTAAAAGCAGCGTCTAGTTATCGTCGTGAGTTGAATCTGTACTCCGTGATAAGCAAATGAGCTGTAAAAAGAGATTAACTTTATGTTTTACTGTTTAACATCTGTTTAAGATAACATCTCAGAGGCACTACATAACTTTGCATATAATGTGATTTACTTTGACCTGAGGCCAAATATAAACTGACAGATGCATATATCGAAAATGGATATGCCAAATGTTCACCTCAAGGTTATGTTGAAATACGAATATGTTTGCGTGTGGTTGCTCCTTGGAACCCAACATTTCATCTTCTTGGTGCACCTTGTATTACCTCTTAAGGTGCTTCAGTGAGACTGCTGAAATGTATTATGGAGGTATATAGATGGCCTCGATCTATGGTGATTTTATGGTTAGAATGGTCTTTGGTATTATAAAATAACCATCTTATAGCTTACATAGGTCAGGACTAATTGTAGCCTTGAAGCTAAGTGTTTTCTCATTAGGTGATAATTTACTTTCAGCGGACAAATTCTGAGGTTTCAAATTTGTTGATATTTCATAATTTTTTTGTCATTTATTTCAAGAGATTCATGCCCATATTTTTTGGTAACTGAATCCACCATTGTCTACCTTGTCCATTTTGATTTTTATATACTCTATGCGGTTCTCTTCATGCTTTTCATTTCCCTTTTACTAGATCGGGGGCGAAGGTGATCAACCTTTTGTGCTGTCTCAACAATTCTTGCAAAGTGTTTCTAAATCTTTCTTCCCAGTTAATACTGGAAAAAGGGCTACCAAATTTTGTGATTGGATCCATGAAAGAGAGAAGGATCTGGTGGAAGGAGAAATTAGTCTTACCGTAGATTTGCACTGCGGGGACATTTTGCAGTTGTTTGCATTAGTTTCTTCTGGAGAATTGTCCATTTCTCCTTGTGTGCCAGATGAAGGTGTGGGAGAAGTTGACGATCCAAGAAGCTCAAAACGTAAGGCCGATGATGACAGCGAACATTGTGATGGTGATAAGTCTAAGAGGATGAGATTTTTGGATGGTGAAGTCATTTCTCGTAGAGAAAAGGGATTTCCTGGTATAGAAGTGCTTATGCACCGTGCAAGTGTTTCAGCATTTGATTCTGCAATGTTGTTGAACAATGAGGACCTTCATGTTATGGAGGTTGATCAGAATGATAAATCTAGTGATGTTTTGGGTCAGAAAATAAGCTCTACATCATCTCAATGTGACAGCATTCCAGAAATCCTGGAGTTGGACAGTGTCAATCCTACAATGAGATGGCCTGATGATTCACCTTGGGAAGCAATGATGGGCTGTGCCCAACTGATGACGGAATCTGATTCTAAGAAACTGAGTTTGTCAGGTCCTGAAATTTTTAGGACCATTTACGTGGCCATTAAGAAGGCTGGTGACCAAGGTTTGAGTTTAGAAGAGATCTCACGAGTTGTGGGTATGCAATCTTTAACCCTTTATTGCTCTCCTCTTTCCACTCTTGTCTTACTCCCCGGTTTAAAAGAAATAAAGGGTCATTCTACTTTGATTTCACTATGTTTAACTTATGGTGTTTGTTGCAGGGGAAAATTCACATGAATATCTCATTGATATTCTCCAAGGATTTGGATATGTGTTGAAGGTCAGTTTAATGCATATTTCATTATTTATATTACCGCCCTTTTTTGTTATTGTCTTTTAAAGGCTGTTCGTTAATACCAAGAAAACATTAATTATGGGCTATGCAAATACATATTTACCCTAATTGACTTTTGTTTTTTTAAAAGATGATTGATACTTTATTATTGTTGTCATGTACAATGTGCATTAAATAAGGGCAAAATGGAAAAGATGTATAAATTATTGCATTGAATCTTGAAAATGAGAAATATTATAAATTTTTTGAAAAGACCAGATGTTAAAAAAGGGAGGGAGTAAGTATTCTATTTCAACATCATTCCTGGAGTGCTATTTAGTGCTCCTTTTGTCTGTGCCATATCCAGTTATTTTAAGTTTTTATTCCTTTCTGGTATTAGTATACAAGTCAAATTAGCTACATTTTTTCTGAAATGATCAAATCTTTTGGACCTTCTGGGAGAATATGATTGCATAGCAGTGTGATATTTTTGTTCGAAGTTGTCTTCTGCATCCATTATGATCTGCAAGTTGCTGTCTCATAATTTTGGTTGTTGATTAGGGAAGTGAATTGGGCATGATGGATGACTTCTTTCGCATTTTCTCATTAGAATTTATTCGTGTCCTCAGTTGCATGAAGGACAATAGAAGAAGTTTCTAATGCTTTTTTTATGGTACAGGTTAATACTTATGACTCTGTTCGGATTGTTGATGCTCTTTTTCGTTCCAAGTACTTTTTGACTACGGGATCCCATGGGGAGCCTGGTCAACCTTCGGTAACAAAGCTGTTCAAGAGTATTAAAGATCACCAAGCAGTGATCCATTCTGAAAGTTCCGACCCAGTTGGTAATGGTTCACTGGGGACAACCACCACCAGTGATAATCATGTTCACAAAGTTACTTTCCTTAATCGTCCTGAAGAGGTCGTGCCTGAAACTGAACCTCCTAGTAGCATAGCACAAGACGGCTACTTACCAGAGGAAGTATTTTCGCCGAAGCAGGATCAAGGTAGAAAAACCTACAAGTTATCTTCAGATTGCTTGCATGTGCCCATATTGCCATGGATAAATGGAAACGGCTCAATCAATAAAGTGGTATACAATGGACTTGTGCGCCGTATACTTAGTATTGTGATGCAAAATCCTGGAATTCTAGAGGTACATTCCTAATTTGATCAGTTTGAGTCATAACACAGTTTGGCTACTTTAGCGCAGAATTTTCCCTATATTATCACTGACAAGTCAAAATTTACATCTAAAAGTTTATTTGAAACTTCTGGATTTCCCAGTAACTTCCAGTTTTTCTGATTTTGTGAGATTCAATTTCTCTTTTACTTGAAAATTTTCCGAGTTTGTTGATTTTAGGACTTATAATTGGTGTGGACTTTGTTAATTATATGTACTGAGATAAAGTTTTTGAAATAGAAACTTGGGTACAGTTTTTGTATCCTTTTAATTACTTTTGTTTCGTATTGTTTTCAGGAAAACATTATCCACCAGATTGATGTATTAAATCCTCAGGTATGATATTATACTCCTCTATCTTTGAAATCTGCAGGCCATTTTTAATAATTCATGTAAAAATCATAAATTGACGCATTAGAAAACTGGAATTAAAGGAAAAAACCATCCTAAGGCCTCATCATCATCATCATCATCATCATCATCATCATCATCATCATCATCATCCTCCTAGGGCCTCTCTTCCTCCTCGTCAAACAATGAGTTCTTGATTAAGAGTTAGTTGTGAATATCAAAGTTGGTCAAGTGCATGCGGCTGGAACTGTTCTTTTAGACATCAAACATGTAAAAAACCCGCGTACAAGTTGGTGAAAATGCAATTTTTATTTATATGCATATGAGATAAAAACATTTTTTTAACCAAGTTGTTTTTGCTCGACTGTTAATCTTCCTGGTAACTAGGCTCATTGCGCATTGTTTCGAAATTGCCGAGCTGAAGTTAACTTCTTGTCCAATGATTATGTATCAACGATCTAATTTGATGGCGTTTCCTGCTATTGCAATTCAATTTTGACTGATCATGTTTCGGGTTCTTGGTATAGAGCTGCCGGAGTCTATTGGATTTGATGATCTTGGATAAACACCTCATAGTAAGAAAAATGCATGAATCTGTATCAAGTGGACCTCCTTCCTTACTGGGAAGCCTGTTTGAAAGCAACTTCAAAAAGTCGAAGTCAGTTTACCGGAAACATTTGTTCGCAAATCCAATGAGTGTATCACTTCTGTAGCAAACTCTCAAGTAATAGCTCCTTCACTTGCTGGATTTATCTGTCTTTTATATAGTTGCAGGTGAAGTTGGGGTAGAAAGGTAGATTATTTATTATACAACTCTTCTTTCCAGCCTTGACATCAATTTGTACATGTAAAGTTCGCCTTCTGATTTGGCTGACGGTAATGCTAAAGTGCCTTTTTGTTATATTAATGGAATTGTTGGTCAAAATATACTTTTTTTACATATTAAAAAAAAATTAACATGCATGAAAAAATATCGAAGGAAATTTGATTTATTTTCAAATAAATGAAATTGATGTCATTATTAATGTTAGCAAGAGTATTTTTGCATAACCAATAATTGCATAAAAAAATAAAGTCGAGGATCGATAATGTAATTTGGCAATGGATAAAAGCAGCAATGTTTCAGAATCTCCAACATTGCATCCCAAGGTATCAAGATCGACGTAAGCTTGTAGTTAATTATAAACCAATAAAAAATTGCCAATTCATGTTTGACTAAAGAATGACCCCACTTACAATTTGCTTACGTGTACGGCTCAGATCGAACCTTCTCTTTGTAGCAGCAGAAACAGCTCTCTCTCCCTCTTCTGGCTCTGCAATTTGCCGATCAGCAATGGGATTGTGTTAATTTCCCTGAAATCAAAACCTAAATTTTCCAGCTTTCATGGCGGAAACTGCAGCAGTTTCTTCCCCTAAACCAATTCCTTCTCCAATTCCAATGGATCTTTCTTCTACAATTCCATTACAACCCCAACCTCAATCACAGTCACCGCCTGCGGCGTTAGCTCCACTACAACAGCCTCAAGTTCAAACACCCTCGCAAAACATTTCAGGTTTATCTCTGAACCCGCAAATCTCTTCTCCTTCTATTGACCCGCAAATTTCCTCGCCGTCTCTTTCCACTCAACAGCAACCGCAGAATGTTGCTGCTGCGATGTCTGGTTATCAAATTCCTCAGACTCTTCAAAGATCTCCTTCCATGTCGCAGAATCAATACGGTAGTGTTTTGAGACAGCAGCAAGGGCTTTATGGGCAAGTGAATTTTGGTGGTTCGGGTGCAATTCATCAAAACTCTCAAAATCAGCAATTCACTGGCGCCAATTTGTCGCGGTCTCAACTTCTTGCACAGAGTAGCCACTTGCCGATGTTGAGTGGGTCAATGGCTGCAGCTGCGGCTCAGTTGAACTTGCTGACCTCGGTATGAATTAAATTGTCCTTATTTACTTCTAGTTCTTTCTGTTCAGAATTCAATGGCGAGCTTAGAATAAATATTTGAAAATTTTATTCCTTTACTTTAGAAGCCCAAATTTGTCTACTGATTTTTCTCAAAATGAAATTTTAAGGAACTAAATTTTGATCACTGTTATTTATATATATATATATATATATACTGTATGCATCAAATCTATTGATGTGACTTTTTTTTTCTCCCTTTTCTTTTGAGTGTTTAATCACTTGATAGTTGATATCTCTGTTTATCTGTCATACGAGAACAGAAGTTCTAACTTTTGCATGCTTTTTGAAATTGGTGACGGAAAGTGCAAAATGAAACAATGAAGTGCCAAATATTTCACTTATTAAGATCAGTGGTATCTGCATTCTTAAATAATACTTAAATAAGTTCTTAAACCCTAAATTATTTCTTGATTTTATGTTAAATAATTTTTTCATCCAAGTTAATTTCTTACAGTATGACTATTCGCTAATGGTACCTTTAACTTTGACAATGTTGTAACTGATTTTTCTGTGTGACATATATATAGTATTTACTATGAATTTAGCTAAGAAGGTAGTTACTCCTTGTTGTGCTATCTAAAATTAGTGAGGTTTTCTGGATGTAGCCGAGGCAGAAAGCTGGGTTATTACAAGGTTCCCAATTCAATCCTAGCACTAGTCCTGGACAACCTTTGCAGGGTATGCAGGCCATGGGAATGATGGGGTCACACAATTTGGCCTCCCAATTAAGGCCTAATAGTGCTCTTGCTTATGCTCAACAACGTTTAAATGCCGGGCAACTGAGACATCAGTTGGCTCAACAAAATCCTCTTACCTCTCCACAGGTATCATCTTTTTTTAATATGTTTTTGTGGATTTTATAAGGTATTATTCCTATATGTAATGCTATAAATTGATGAAGCTAAAAATCCTTGCCCGACTTTGGCTGTGGGGAAACTCAGGGTACTGGATGAAAAGGAACTATAGACCAAAAAAGTGAACGAAGATATAAATTGTTATGTTATTTAAATAAGGACCAACTAAACTTCAGATAATCTTTGCACCCCTATGTATAGTACAAAATACTATCAGATTTGGGTTGTCAACAGAATGGAAAATGCTTGTGAAATAAAATCAGACCTGCTTCATATCCGATTTGACATACTAGTCGACAATGAAGAAAAACTTTTCGAAACTGAATTGCATGTCTTAGTTTGGTTTTTTACTTTCTCGTTAAATGCATTAGTAATTTTTGCTCACCACTCCAAGAGCACTGTGCTAGAATGTTTTCCACGAATTGTTTTTTGTATCCCCTTTTACTCTTTCCAACTTGCAATAAAAACATTTTGACCGGAATGCAGAATTTCGATATTATTATTTTAATCTAGACTTATAGATAAATGAACTTTATTGGTGCCATCTGTGGTTAAAATCTTTGCTTAAATCACATTCAATTGGCGTATCTATCTGGTTAATAGTGATACTAGCTTTCTTTAAATAATTCAGGTCTCAAACCTATCGAGGGCATCATCACTGGCATTCATGAACCCTCAGCTATCTGGGCTAACTCAGAATGCACGGTCATCTATGATGCAGAGTTCTCTGTCTCAGCAACAGTGGTTGAAGCAAATGCCAGCAATGTCTAATCCTGCTTCACCTTCATTCCGGCTTCAACAACAGAGGCAGTCACAAATTCTTTTGCAGCAGCAACTAGCTTCGTCTTCTCAGTTGCACCAGAATTCCATGGGATTAAATCCACGGCAGTTATCCCAGCTGGTGCAGCAGCAGCATTCTCCAATGGGGCAGCAACAACCGCAGCAGCAGCAGCAACCACCACAGCAGCAATTACCTTTGCATCAGCTGGAACAGCAATCTCCTAGGATGCAAGGGCTGAATGGGCAGAAGACTCTTAGTTTGACAGGGTCTCAGCCAGATGCGACTGCATCTGGTACAACTACTCCAGGGGGAAGTTCTAGCCAGGGAACAGAAGCAACTAATCAACTTCTTGGAAAGAGAAAGGTACAGGATTTGGTTTCTCAGGTATGTTCAACATTTACCTTTCTATAGTTTGATGCTTTTGGTGCTAAATCATTTTTGTTTTTGCTTTTCCATTTATTTCACTGGCATGTTTCATACTGTTTATCATTTTTTGGATGGTTTAAGGTGGATTCGAATGGAAAACTAGATCCTGAAGTTGAAGACCTTCTTCTGGAAATTGCTGATGACTTTGTTGATTCTGTAAGCTCACATTCATCCAAATTTTATTTTTTTAGTAGTCTTGATTTTGCTTGCTTGCTACATGTTGGCCTACGCACAAGTGCATGTTTATGTGTACCGTGTACTCACTACTCAGTGTGTAGACATCACATGTTTATGTGTGTTTGTGTGGTTAATGCTTTGCCATGCAAAATTCAATTGCGGTAAATCATAAAGATTAAATCAAACTTAACAAAACTATTTGCATATATTCTTATTCATGAATATAACCCAATGTTTTTTGGATATGTTTTTCCTTCATATCTTTGAAATAACGCTTGTCAGTGTATGTGCCGTGCAACATAGGAGTCAAAATCAATGGTATGCTTGCAAGACATAATTGATATGGTGCTTCAGATGACTATATGGTTCTCTATGTGATATTTCGTGCTTAATATTATGTCTCATTGTGTTTAATCATTCCAACTATCAGAATTCAAAGCACCTCATTCTAGAAGGGAGTGTAACCATAATAAACGCTTCAGTCTACACGATGCTTTTTATTATTTGATTGTGGTCTTGCCATTGTCCTGCACGTGCCCCCAATCCCCTTTAATGAGCTGGCAGTCTGGTCAACTCTCCGTGATAACAGTCAGCATCTGTATTATTAATCCACACATTTGCTTATTTCCTGATGTACATCATGCTAAGTTCTTAACTCTTGTATAGTGATAGAATTTCATTTTCCTGTTTTTAACCACTCAATTATGTTGGATGAGTTGTGAATTTCTTGAATAGTGTTTTTTCTAATTTTCTTGCACCACAATGCAGGTTACTGCGTTCGCTTGCAGTTTGGCCAAACATCGAAAATCATCAACTCTAGAGTCCAAGGATTTATTGCTACACTTAGGTTTGTGTTGCTTTAAATGGATATTTATTACTCTTGTGTGTGCATTGAATGAAGACATTGGTATCTCTATGTTAACCACTGTGTTTAGTTTATATGATTTCTAGATTAGTAATGGAGTCATTTGATTTAAAGTTGAAAAGCAGGTCTCAAAAACATTTGATGTTTAATTCCAGCTTCTCTTTTTCTGCAATTTTGTAGATGAAAATGTTTTTTTAACGTTTTTATGCGTCAATGCACAGGGACAAAGGTTTATTGTACCTAGTAAAGATACCACTCCATTTTCTCATACAAACCGTATTATTAAGAACTTGAGATCTCTCTGTAGCATAGTTAGCACAGCATTTGATAGTGTGTTTGGACAAACTGACAGATAATTCATTTGCAGAGAGAAACTGGAAATTGACAATTCCGGGATATTCAACTGAAGAAAGAAACTTGAAAAGAAAACCTGTAAGTATCATACTGTTTTTATCAGACTTTACGAATTTTCATATGGCATTTATAATGACCAATAATTTAGGGATGAAGTGCCATGTCAGTCAGTTTTATCTGGCAGATGATGTAGTCCGATACTTACGATATACAAATTGTTTTCAAAATTTGATCAATATAGGAAGAGATTAGTTAAATGCATCCATACGAAGCATATGTATTTCTCTTATTATATAAAGCCCTGCTGATTCGGCTTTCATATTTGTTTCTCCATCATGTGCATCATGTAAGGCCATATTCTTAAAGTAGTCATGTTGCACTAATTCATTAGAATATTTTAACGAAGAGACATCTCGAGAAATGAACTTTGATATCTTGAGTTCAAAATATGCAGTTATCAAGTGAGCTTCACAAGAAACGTCTCGACATGGTAATCACTATATGTACACTTCCTTTCAGATATTCCTTACGTGGTGATAAACTCCAGCTATTTAATGGACACTCGTCTTTATTGCAGATTCGTGCATTTAGGGAGAGCTCAAACTCAGAAACGACTAACAAGAAGCCAACGATGAGACAAGGACTTATCAGCAACCCGGTTGTTAATAACCACTTGATAAGACCATCACCCAGTTCACAGCTGTTAATTTCCCAATCAACCAATTCGCAGCAGATTACACGGTTCTAATTCATGTAAACTTGTCTGGTTTGGTGTTAGGATGGACCTTCAAAGCCTAACTTCAGAAGAAGGAAAAGTAGGCTTTCCTCAATCAAATGTAACCTCGGTTATGTTCAGCAGTGTGGATTGGTAGAAGGATTAGCAGCAGAATATGCCGGCAGTGGGCCGGAACACCCGAAAATGGAACAAGGCAGATGGAATTGGCAATAGTCTAATTTTAAAAAAATTCATTATCAATGTATTACTATTTGGTGTAGTGCATATTATAAAAAATAAAATTTTCTTCTGTAAAGTTGTGTAAATTGCGGAAAGTGCAAAGCCTTTTCAAAATTCAACGGCCAATAATAATATACCTGTTCAAGTGACTCGTGACCCATTCAGTCCCGATATCCTGGGTCGGGTTTGGATAAACATATAATATTAATATAACCCTTGCCCAAACACGTCAAAACTAGAACATATAATGCGTTACGCATAGTTTTCATGCA
>CAOJBI014053973.1:0-10771 GCA_948277035.1 Euphorbia corollata
TCGTCGGGCAAGCTGGACAACAGCATCTCGATCGACCGCAACGACGAGGTCGGCCAGCTGCTGCAGGCGATGGACAGCATGCAGCGCCAGCTGCGTCGCGTGATCCAGGCGCAGACCGACATGGGCGACAAGCATGAAGCCGGCATGGTCAGTCACCGTATCGCCGAGCAGGAATTCCCCGGCGAATTCGGCAGCATGGTGCGGGCCAGCAACGCGCTGGTGTCCAGCCATATCGCGGTGACGATGCAGATCGTCGCATTGACCGAGCGCTATGCCGCCGGCGACCTGTCGCAGCAGCTGGAGCCGCTGCCGGGCGAGAAGGCGGTGATCAGCCAATCGATCAACGATGTGCGGGCCAGCCTGTTGTCGATCAATGGCGAGATCAAGCGGCTGGCATCGGCGGCGGCGGCAGGCGACTTCAGCGCACGTGGCGACGAGACCGCGTTCGAGCATGATTTCCGCCAGATCGTGGTGGACCTCAATCACCTGATGAGCAGCTCGGACCAGAGCCTGGGCGCGGTGTCGCAGGTATTGCAGGCGATTGCGAGCGGCGACCTGACCACGCGCATGCACGGCGACTTTGCCGGCGTGTTCGCGCGCATGCGCGACGATGCCAACACCACGGTGGACCGCCTGACCGACATCGTCGGGCGCATCCAGCATTCCTCGTCGGAGATCGATACTGCGGCCGGTGAAATTGCCGCCGGCAATCAGGACCTGTCGCGGCGTACCGAACAGCAGGCGGCCAGCCTGGAAGAAACCGCCGCCTCGATGGAGGAACTCACCTCCACCGTCAAGCAGAACGCCGAGCATGCGCGACAGGCCAACGAACTGGCACGCAATGCAGCCGGTGTGGCCTCCAAGGGCGGCGAGGTGGTCAGCCAGGTCGTCGGCACCATGTCGGGCATCGAAACCTCCTCGAAGAAGATCGCCGAGATCATCAGCGTCATCGATGGCATCGCGTTCCAGACCAATATCCTGGCCTTGAACGCGGCGGTGGAAGCCGCACGTGCCGGCGAACAGGGCCGCGGCTTTGCGGTGGTGGCCTCGGAAGTGCGCACGCTTGCGCAGCGTTCGTCCGCTGCGGCCAAGGAGATCAAGGAGCTGATCGACGCCTCGGTGGGCAAGGTGGCCGAAGGCTCGGTGCTGGTGCACAAGGCCGGCACCACCATGACCGAGATCGTCGCCAGCGTGAATCGGGTCACCGACATCATGGGTGAGATCACCGCCGCATCCAGCGAGCAATCGGCCGGCATCGAACAGGTCAACCAGACGGTGATCCAAATGGACGAAACCACCCAGCAGAATGCAGCGCTGGTGGAGGAAGCCATGGCCGCGGCACGGGCGATGGAAAAGCAGTCCAGCACCCTGACCCAGCTGGTCTCGTTGTTCCAGCTGCAGCCTGCCAGCGCACCGCAGCTGGAAAAAGAGGTCGCATAGTCGACCGAGCCAATCCTCTCGCGACGTCTTTGACGCCCTCTTCTGCATGGACTGCAGAAGGGGGTTTTTTGTGCCGCCGGTGGCGAACGCGGCGCTGGCAAGGCACCGTTTAAAACCGAGCCATGCGCATCCTGCGCCGATGACCGGCCCTGCGGTGTTCGCGACTGCATCCCCGCAGCCATCTATCTGACCACGGGTGCCGGCATACCCCGACCTCCACGCGGGCGGTTGTCCGACAGCAGCAACCGCGCTCTGCTGATGGCGCAGCTATGCGTCATCGCAAAAATCCTGGCGCGGAAGCACATCCGCACGCTCCAGGCATAACCAGGGGCTTATCGCCTGTCAGCCCGTATGCCGCCCAATGCGCGAGACCGGTCACAGTTTTGCCGGAAAAGCTGACGTGACCGCACATTCCTCACGCCTACGTCACCACCAAGCAACATTTGCATGCGATAGCTGTCGCGCTCGCTAAAAACAGCGAGCCAACTGTCCCCCTTCCAGCGCGCGTTCCGCTGAGCGTCGATCTGCCCCCCGGCAGCCGGCGATGGCGTCGTGCGTCCGATTGATTTTCCAGGAGATTCACTGCCCATGCGCTTCCGGACTTTCTTCGCCGTTCTGCTGTTCACCGCTGCCAGTGCCAGCGCAAACGCCCAGGTCGTCACCCTCAACAAGGGCGGCTACACCTTGCGCTACGACTGCACCAACCACACCGCGTTGCGCTACGAGTACGTGTTGCAGGCCGATACCGGCTCGGCCGCACGCCCGTCCAGTTTCAATCTGGACACCGAACTGCCCAGCGGCTGCGCCGGCCAGACCTCCACCGCCTCCTACGCCAGCGTGCGCACCGGCTACGATCGCGGGCACCTGGTGACCTCCAACCACATGGACTACAACGCGACCTACATCCGTCGCGCCAACCTGATGTCCAACATCGTGCCGCAGGTGTCCAGCTTCAACCAGGGCATCTGGGTACGCGCCGAAAACGTGGCCGAGTGTTACCGCGACATCGCCAGCGTGCAGGTCTACGGCGGTGTGATCTACAGCGACACGACCAACGATTACTTCCTGAGCAGCCACGGCATCCGCACCCCGGACTTCTTCTGGAAGACGATCATCACCGCCAACCCGGGCGGCGGCACCCGCGCGATCAGCTGGCTGATTCCCAACAGCGCCAACCTCGGTTCGCTGGACAGCTACATCGTCAGCATCGACGAACTGGAAGACCTCTACGGCGCCAGCACCATCGGCATCACCGCACCGGCCGCCGTCAAGGCCATGCTGCCCGCCACCACCTGGCCGCAGCCGAGCAATTGCGACCTGGGCTGAGGCCGGCTGCCCGCTTCTCCAGCCACGTCGATCAAGAGCGGCTGACACCCATGTTGCGAGCAGTCGTCAGGTGGGTACGAACGGCGCCTCCGGCACCGGAGTGCCCGAATGGCCCTTGCCGATGTCGGGCACCAGCCGTACCCACCTGGCGTTGAGCGCAGCAGCCTGCTCAGCCGCTCTACACCGCTGGGCGTGCGATCCAGCAGACAAGGCCCGGCATTCCCGGGCCTTGTCGTTGCAGGCGGCGGCACACCTGGCCCGCCGCAACGCGCACTCAGGCCTCGGGCGCGGCAAGCGCCGCAAACCAGTCCGCGTATGGCGTGTTCTTGACCAGATGCCGATTGAAGTCTTTGGCGCCATCGCTCCACCACACCGGGCCGCGCTCTCCCAACGCCGTCTTGGCACGATCGACCGCCGCACGCGCTGCAGCCAGCCGCCCGGCATCCTCATCGCGCTTGGCCGCCTTGACCGCGCGTCGCGCGTCCATCAAGGCGCCGACCAGCCCGGCACGCACGTCTTCGCGCAGATGCGGGTTGGCGGTACGCCAGAGCCGGCCACGCACGATCAGATACCGGCCATCGGGCGTGGTGACTGGCGCAGCGGCCGCAGCCGTCATTGCCAACGCACTCGCAAACGGCCCTGTAACGTCGTGCAGACCAAGCCGCGCCTACTCGACCCGCGCAAAGCGGGGACGCGCAACGCCGTCCACCTCGACCTGCTCGACGAACATCGCATACGGCCGCACCCATAGACCGACCTCGCTGTCCAACGGGCGATAGAGCACCAGCGGGGCCAGCGTTTCGCTGCAGCGCACGACGCCGAGCACGTCATAACGGCCGCCCTTGAAGTGGCGGTACTGGCCCAACGCGATGTTGGGCAATGGCGACAGGGAGGTGTCCATGGATGTCACAGGATGGGCAATCCGCAAGTCTAGGCAGCATGGCCGGCCACAGCCAGCACATGCCGCGCAACCGGTGCCCTCTGCCGGGTTCAGCGTTGCACGGCCGCGTGCAACGCTGCCACGCGCCTACTGGTCGTCGTCTTCGTCTTCGTCGTCTTCCGCGCCCAGGTCGTCATCGTCCTCGACCGGGTCTTCGATGCCATCGTCGTCATCGATCTCGCTGTCCTGTGCAGGCCCTTCCTGGATCGGTGTGTTGTCGCTGCCCGGTGCCTTGATGCCATTGGGCGGGGTCGGATCGTCTACGCCGCGGTTGCCGTTTTCGTCGTTGCTCATGGTCTGCTCCAGCGGTAAAAGACCGCACGGCCACCCTCCTCCCGCCGATGTGACGCGCACGTGTGTCCTGCACGATGGCAGCGCGCCCGTGCGGCCACGCGTGAGGCGAACGAGCGCGACTGCATCCGGCCGGCGCCTGTGGCCGTAGTGATGAGAACGCCCACGGAGTCGCCCGCATGCCGAGCCTGATCAGCGACCTGAAAGACCTGCTCGCCGCCTGGAAGGCCGAAGCCGGAACCTTCGATGCCTGCGACATGCCGGCCTCCGCGCTGGCCTTCCGCGACTGCCATCGTCGCCTGTCCGCGTTGCTGGACGAACATGCGCGCCACGCGGCAGCGCCGACGGCCGCGCTGGCTGCGCACGAGCAGCCGGGCTCAGTGCCCCAGCTGCAGGCGCGCGCCATCGCGTCGATGGGTTCCTAAGGTTTCGATCAGCGTATCGCTGGCCTGATTCACGCCGATCACCTCGACCTCGGCGCCGTGCGCGCGCAGCTTGAGCACCACCCGATCCAGCGCCGCCACCGCGCTGATGTCCCAGAAGTGCGCGTGGCTCAGATCGATCAACACCTTCGGCGGCGTGCCCGGGAAATCGAAGCTGGCCACGAACTGCCCGGCCGATGCAAAGAACACCTGGCCGCGCACCGCATACACGCGCACTCCGTCGTCACGCTCGCTGGCCTGCACCTGCAACATGCGCCCGACCTTGCGCGCAAAGAACAGCGCCGACAGCAGCACCCCGGCCAGCACGCCGCGGGCCAGATCGTGCGTCCATACCGTGACCACGACGGTGCCCAGCATCACCACCGACGAACTCCCCGGGTGCGTGCGCAGATCGCGTAGCGAGCTCCAGCTGAAGGTGCCGATGCTGACCATGATCATCACCGCCACCAACGCCGCCATCGGGATCTGGCGCACCCAGGGCGCGCCATACACCACCATCAGCAGCAGGACGACACCGGCCACCAGGCACGACAAACGCCCGCGCCCGCCCGAGCGCACGTTGATCACCGATTGCCCGATCATCGCGCAGCCGGCCATGCCACCGAAGCACCCGGCCAGCAGGTTCGCCAGCCCCTGCCCTGCGCATTCGCGGTTGCGCTGCGACGGGGTGTCGGTGAGGTCTTCGACAATCTGCGCGGTCATCAACGACTCCAGCAGACCCACCACGGCCAGCGTCGTCGACACCGGCAGCAGGATGCGCATGCTGTCCCACGTCAGCGGTACGTCCGGCAGCAGGAACACCGGCAGGCTGTCGGGCAGACGGCCCATGTCGCCCACGCTGCGGATGTCGATGTGCCAGTACGCGCACACCGCCGTCAGCACCACGATGGCGACCAGCGGCGAGGGAATCGCCGTGGTGAAGCGCGGCAGCAGATAGATGATGGCCAGGCCCGCTGCACACACCGCATGCACCGGCCATGGCATGCCGACCAGCTCCGGCAACTGCGCCAGGAAGATCAGGATCGCCAACGCATTGACGAAGCCGGTGATCACCGAGCGCGAGACAAAGCGCATCAATGCGCCCAGGCGCAATGCCGCGGCGATCAGCTGCAGCACGCCGGCCAGCACGGTGGCCGCCAGCAGGTACTGCAGGCCGTGGTCCTTGACCAGGTCCACCATCAACAACGCCATTGCGCCGGTGGCGGCAGAAATCATGCCGGGCCGGCCACCGGCGATCGAAGTCACCACCGCAATGCAGAACGCCGCGTACAGCCCGACCTTGGGGTCGACGCCGGCAATGATCGAAAAGGCAATGGCTTCGGGAATCAGCGCAAGCGCGACCACGATGCCGGCGAGCACATCGCCACGCACGTTGCCGAGCCATTGCTGGCGCAACGAGAAAACTCTGGACATTGAAACGACTCCGCGCACCGGCAAACACACGGCGCGAATACATGAACGTCAAACACCTGGACCTTCGCAGCAACTGCGAGCGCGTGATGCCTTAGGTCAGGGTGGTGTCATGTGTCGGAGGAAATCGCTCTGGACGAGGCTGCATGCTAACGCGCTGAGGTCGGTCTGCACAACCCGATGGCGCGCTGCTGCACACGCGCGTCGAGCCGAGCAACGCTGCCAATGCATGAGCAACATCAACGCACAGGCCGCTGGAAGCTGCGTGCTGGCATCGCATGCTGCCGCTGGCGAGGGCAAGCTGCATGCGTCGCGGGCGCACGGCGTTGCGTGAGACACCGTCTGCACGCGGTAGATCTACCGGGCCAGCATGCGCCCCGTCGCTTCAGCCGCTGCCGGCAGCGCGTGGCTCAGTCGTCGCCGAGCACACGCTCGCCCATCAGTTCGCGTTCGCGCTTTTCCAGTTCTTCGGCATAGCGCTTGCGCACGAAGCCTTCCGACAACACGCCCAACACCTTGCGTTGTGCATCGATCACCGCCAGCTCGTCGGCCTGCGTAGCGTCGAAGACCTTCATGACCGCCACGATGTCGGTGTCTGCCAGCAATGCCGCATCGCGGTGCTTGGCGTAGTCGCTCACCGGCGCATCGGCCTGCACGTTGTCCGCATACAGCACCGCCAGCGGCACCACACCGGCGTAATGGCCGGCGGCGTCTTCCAGCACCACGCGCTGCGTGGACCCCAATGGAAACCGCCGGCGAAACTCGCTCACCGTGGTGTCGTGCGCAGTGTGGTTGGCATCCTTGCGCATCATCTTGCCGGCCGACAGATTGCGCACCCACCCCACGTCGCGTGCGCTGCGGATGTTCTCGCCACGCAGATGCAGGCGCCAGGTGGAGAACGAATAACCGAACACCTGGCGCACCACGGTATTGGCCACCAGCACCGCCACCATCACCGCGCTCGCCAGCACAAAGTCGTGCGTGCCCTCCAGGATCAGCATGGCCATCGTCATCGGCGCACCGACAATGGCTGCCGCCAACGCGGCCATGCCAACCAACGAAGCGCTGGTGATGTCCACCGCCGCGGCGCCGACCAGCAGGTTCAGGAACACCGCAAACAGGCTGCCCACCAGCGAACCCATGAACAGCGAGGCGAAGAACAGGCCGCCACGGAAGCCGAAACCCAGCGAGATGCCCGACGCGATGCATTTGAGCACCAGCAAACCGGCCAATACCTGCAGCGTGCTGCTGCTGGTCAGGTCCAGATGCAGGGCGCCATGTCCCGACGACAGCACTTGCGGCGAATACATCGCCAACGGAATCAGCAGCAACCCGCCCACCACCGGGCGTCCCCAGATCGGCAGCTCGATCCGCCCCACGGCGCGTTCGATACCGGCCACCAGCCGCATCACCGCGATGCCGATCAACGCACAGGTCAGCCCCAGCGCGATGTAGATCGCATAGTCGCGCGGCTGCAATTGATAGGCGACCGCCGCCGGCAACGAATACGGCGCGGCACCGAGCGCGTTGGCCATGAACGCGCCGGCCAGCGCCGCTGCGGCCACCGGCGCAAGCGCCGACGGCGTATAGGCGCCGATCACGATCTCGAACGCGTAGAACGCACCGGCCAGCGGCGCCCCGAACGCACCGGCGATCGCGCCCGCCGCGCCGGCACCGACCAGCGTGCGCATGTCGGCCCGGCGTACCCGCAGGACACGGCCCAGCTGCGACCCCGCACCGGCGCCCATCTGCGTATAGGCCGCCTCCAGCCCCACCGATGCGCCAAAGCCGTTGGACAGCAGCGTCTGCACCGCAACGATCAGGTTGTCGCGCATCGACATGCGCCCGCCGTGCAGGGCGTTGGCTTCCACCGCATCCACCAGCGGCCGCTTGCGTCGCCGCGCCAGCAAGGCCACCAGGCCCACCAGCAGGCCGCCCAACGGCAACACCAGCAACTGGGTGGCAGTGATCGATTCGGCGGTACTGAGCCGCTCGCCCGGTGCAAGCGCGTACAGCCAGGCCTGCAGCGCGTGCGCCATGCCGGCCTGCACCACCATCAGTGCCGCCGCGATCAGCCCCACCACGGCTGCCAGCCCGATGAACCACAGATCGTTGGCGCGCAAATGCCGGCGCAACCACTCCAGCGGCCGTCGCCAGGATGCAACTGCCGGGTGCACGGCGTGCGTGGGGTTGTGAGGAAGTGGCTGCATGGAAGACCAGCGCTCCGCCGGATCAGAGTGCCGGCGCACGGGAGACGTCAGCGATGCAGCCTAGTGTGCAGCAACCTGGCTGACCTGCCGCAGTCTGGCCGCGGCAGTGCACGCAACGAACACAGTGGCGGCAGCGGGCGCAGGCCACGCGCCGGGGGACGGCGCGCTCACCCCAGTGCACACAGCGGCGTTTCCCCGGGGCGCAAGGTCAGCACACGCACACCGGTACGCGTCACCGCCACGGTGTGCTCGAACTGCGCCGACAACTTGCCGTCGCGCGTATGCACTGGCCATTGATCCGGCTCGGCGCGGATCGCCGCCCTGCCCTGATTGATCATCGGCTCGATGGTGAACACCATGCCTTCCTGCAGCTGCATCCCCGTGCCGGCATGCCCGTAGTGCAGGATCTGCGGCTCTTCATGCATCTGCCGGCCGATGCCATGCCCGCAATATTCCTTCACCACGCTATAGCCCTGCTCGCGCGCATGCCGCGCGATCGCATGACCGATGTCGCCCAGCCGCGCGCCCGGACGCACCGCCGCAATCCCCTTCCACATCGCCTGATAGGTGGCCTGCACCAGCCGCCGCGCCGGATACGCCACCTCGCCCACCAGATACGTCGTGCTGGAGTCGGCGATATAGCCGTCCTTTTCCAGCGTGATATCCAGATTGACGATCTGCCCGTTGCGCAGCACGTCCGCGGCCGCGGGCACGCCATGGCACACCACATCATCGATCGAGGCGTTGAGCACGAAGGGGAAGTCGTACTGGCCCTTGCTGGCCGGCCGCGCGCCCAGCTCGTCGACAATCATCCGCTCGACGAAGTCGTTGAGTTCCAGCGTGCTGCGGCCTGCCAGCGGCAGCTGATCCAGCGCATGGAACACCTGCGCCAGCAGCGCACCGGCGTTGGCCATCAACGCAATCTCCGCCGGCTGCTTGATCATGTCCGCGCCGGTTTCAGGGATTGCGGCCGCACGCCTGCCGCGCGCAGTTCCTGCGCCACGATGTCCTGGAACGAGGATTCCGGATGCATCTCGCACAGCATGCCGACCTTGATCCAGAAAGTGGCCTGCGCGTTGATCGACCGGCTGGTCACCGTGCACGCGCGGCGCAGTTGATCGTGCAGTTCGTCATCGATATTGACGATGCCCATGCAAGCTCCTGTGTCATGAATATACGAATCGTATATGAAACGTATAAATTCCCGCAATGCCGGCAGTTGCCTGCGGCTGCGCTCGCCGGGTACCAGGCGGACGCAGCCGGGAAGACACCAGGCAGGGCAGCGCTAGTGACCGGCAACCGGCGAGCGTGCGCCCGCCGCAAAGCCGTGCTGTCGGGCACGCCATGCAATCAGCAGCCCGATTGCCAGCAGCAAGGCCATGGCAACCGGAAAGGTCTGCGCGCCCCATTGGTCCAGCAGCACGCCGCCCACCACCCCACCGCCGGCGATGACGCTGTTCCAGGCAACCACGTTGAGCGACAGCGCAACATCGGCGCCGTCGCCTGCGCTGTCGGCAAGCGCGGTCTGCAGCAGGGTCGCCGCGCCACCAAAGGTCAGGCCCCACACCGCCACACAGACGTAGACCACAGGCTGCACGTCTTGCAGCAACGCCAGCACCACTGAGATCGCAAGGAACGTCGCCAACGACACCAACACCGTGCCACGCAGGTGCTGCTCCACCAACTTTGCTGCCACGCCGATGCCGACCAGTGCCGCAACGCCGAAGATCAACAGCAACACGTCCACGCGATGTGCCAGCCCCGCGTGTGCGGCGAACGGCGCCACATAGGTGTACAGGATGTTGTGAGCCAGCATCCACGCCATCACGGTGGCGAGCACCGGGCGCACGCCGGGCGTGCCGAGCACCTTGCGCAGCGGCACCCGCTGCGCTGCGGACTGGCCGGGGTGGTCGGGCACCTTCAGCAGCACCCACACGATCAGGATGAGCGTCAATCCGGACATCGCGGCGAACGCGCTGCGCCAGCCCAGTATGCCGCCCATCCAGGTGCCCAGCGGCACGCCGAGGGAAAGCGCAACCGGCGTGCCCACCATCGCAATCGCCATGGCCCTGCCCTGCTGGTCCGGCTGCACCATGCGCCGCGCGTAACCGGCAAGCAGGCTCCACGCCAGGCCTGCCGCTGCGCCGGCAAACAAGCGCGCCACCAGGGTCAGCGCGTAACTGGTCGATAGTGCGGTGACCGAGTTGAACAGCAGGAAGCCGACGATGGTGAGCAACAGGACGTTACGCCGCCTCCACTGCTGGGTCGCAATGGTCAGCGGAATTGCGGCAATCACCGACCCAAGCGCGTAGGCGGTCACCGTCTGCCCGGCCAGTGCCGGGCTGATACCAAGGCCTGCGGACATCTGCGGCAGCAGTCCTGCCGGAAGGGTTTCGGTCACGATGCAGATGAAGCCGGTCATGGCCAGCGCCAGCAGCGCGGCGACGGGAAATGGCGGCGGGATCGCGCTGGCAGTGGATGCAGTTGGAGAGGTCACACGCTGTCCTTTGTTGGGGAGGGGGATGCCGGTCAGGCCGCTACATATATATCGATCGATACACATAAAGACCGAAAAAAGCAGGTCTTCGTCCTGAGACCTGCCGGCGGCACCACTGAGTGCCTACATATGTATCGCTCGATATATATATCTACAGGTTGGCTGCGTTGTCAACGACATCTGTATCGATTAGTCTTGATGTAGAGATCGGAGG
>CAOJBI014056491.1:0-10928 GCA_948277035.1 Euphorbia corollata
TGTTTTTGCTCTTTTACGATCTGTTATAGTTTTTGTAATCTGATTTTAGAAATTTGTATAATTTGTTATGGTCTATGTAATTTGATTTTGAAAATATATTATAAATCTGTTATAATCTATATCTGTATAATCGATTAGAAATATGTTTTATTCTGTTTTTGTTATGTTAGAAATCTGTTATAATCTGTACAATCTACTAGAAACCTATATAATCTGTTATAAATTCGTTATAAATTTTTTATAAATCTGTTATGAAAGTTGATTTCTTGTATAATTACAAAGAATCTAACATGAATCTAGCTTGATTCTATCAACTATTCGATGTTTTGAGATTTCATAAATTCATCAGAATAATTTTCTAACAGAATTCTAATAGATTTCGACTAGTTATAAAAAAAAATATATCAGAAAAGACCAAAACAAGAAGATAAAAAAATTATAGAGCGGCAAATCGAAAAAATAAACGGTTTGCGTGATAAAAGAAAAAAAATATGTGATAAAAGTGGGTGATTGTTTTATTTGTAATTAAGTTTTGCAATATTCTTTTTTATTTTGTTAAAGTGTGATTATTTTGTAAATATTTTAGATTTATGGAATATTTTTGTAACTAGCTCTTAAAATTAGGGAACTTTATATGAAATTAAATAATTAAAATTTTTTTACACGTTTTTAAATAAATAACACTATATTAAATTAATAAAAATATTGAAAACATTAAAAAAATTTATATTTGAAGATATTGAAGTATATGAATTATGATGATGACTTTGTTTCTTTTGCAAGATAAAAAATAATATATATTTTATTATTATTGGATTAGGCGTGTGAAATTTTTGTGGGTAAAATAGTTTTTACTTTGGAAAAATAATGTCATCATGGAACATTCGTTAAAGTATAACGTATACTAATTGTATATGATCTTATCTTCATTTCTGCATATGATAACTTCAAGGGCAATTAGATGTCTTGTTATTTGTGAAATATTTTCCAAACATATTTCCTTCCGATGATAAATGAGTGATATCAGGGAAAATAAAATTAACTTTATTAAAAAAAATTGATCATGAATTTTATCAATAGATAATTTTGACGAATATATATAGTTAATCAATTTTTGAATACAAGTTCAAAAGCATTAACTTATCGGACTTCTTTCATAATACAATAATGAAGACAATTTTAGAAGGAAATCATGATAGATGTTAGCTAGGCTGCAATTTAAATAATTTTCATTCCAGTATTTGTCACAGAAAAACAACTGATAGTAGAAGAGTCAAGTTGAAATAAAATTTGATTCTTGCTCAATCAGTGTATATATGATGGTACGTCTATTGATAGAATCTTTAATTTAGCTTGCACGAATAGGGCAACTATATGAAATGACTTACATCAGATATCCAATATATCTCATTTAATTATGTTGTTATTTTAGTTTTCTCGTTCACATGGCGAGTTTGTTTCTATTCTCAGTACGGTGATATTTTGTCCTTCTGATTATAATAGGAAATCTTATTTAATGTGCGTAACTTTTTGTTATCATGTGTCATTCAATATATATTTCATATATCAATTTTATTTTAGTGATTGAGGTCTTGACCTAGTGGTTAAGACGGAAGCTGTGGATTCTAGAGGTTTCAGGTTCGAATCACATCCGGGGTGGGTTGGGGGTTTTTCTTTCCATTTAATAATGTAAGCCCAAATGAGACAAATTTAAAAAAAATATATATCAATTTTAATATAATATTTCGTTAGGGTCTTGCTTTCAAAATTTGTCTGAGTGATATGTGTGTTTATGAATTTGGAATCTTTAATCCAAGGATTTTTTATTTAAAAAAAGTAAAAGAATCTGAATCTGAATCTGCACAGTGTACTTTCATTGTATTTGTATGATTTTGATGTTCTGTTGATGGTCATTTCATAATTAATTAATTACATAAATCTTTGTCACGTAAACTAAATGCTGGTGTGGTGTGTAATTTACAACTTAGGTCATCCATTTTAATACGTTATTTGTTGTGTTTTCAATTTGACCATCCATTTGTTCCTTTCTTGATGATAAAAGGAAAATGTATTATGAGAGATTTAAGGGTTTAATTTTATATACTGTCGAATTTCGATATTAATATTGCGGAGTATAATAACAGTTGAATTTTGTTTTCTCGTCAATTTTATAACATACAAGGTGTACTGCTCTTTAAAAACGATTAGAAGAGAATTTGATACAAAATTATCTAACTAATTGGAGTACTTTATTCAAATTAAGTTTTGATGTCCAAATAGGGTGTGGACCGGACTCGTTTCCTCGGGGGATGGGTTGGATTGGCTTCGGTTTCCTATAAAACAATTCATGTGAGGTGTTATCACTTGGAAGGTCAAGTTAGTATCGGAATGAGAGCAGGTAGGAGTAATAAATGTGATACTGAATATACATGAGATATGGAAATTAAGGGGGTTTAATACAGAGTTTTAGTGTTTGTTGGGAAATTCTGATAGTAACAAGAGACAGAAACGTGAAATAACAACTCGGATATTTTTGAAATCGTGAAAAACATTATCAGATTGAAACTATTTCGGTAGTATTATCGAAAGATTCAATCGGATAAAATCAAAGAATCAAGAATAAGAACGATAATTGATGTGAAAAGTGTACAGTAAATGAAAGAAATGTTTCTGTCGAATTTTTCAACTAAAAAAAGTCTGATAAATAACTGTCCTATATATAGGAAACAGAATCAACCGCAAAAACTGAAAATCGCAACTTTTTGGACAGTTTATGGCGAAATAGAATTTTCGCCGGGGGCGCTGCTCCCGGACCCCGCTAGGGGCTGCCCCCCTACGGTATCCCGATTTTTGCGTTTCGTGTTATAACTCGAATCAAACATGCACTTCACATTCTCCTACTTGTTCAATGATTTATAACACGATTTCCATTGGATAAATACAAGTCAATCCAAGTACATTAAAATACCAACAGTGTTTATGTGGTATAACGGGACCCACCTGTCATCTTTGTCGGGCTGTCCTAGGCAACCGAGCCATGCCTACAGTAAATGAGGAGCCGGATTGTTGGCTCTCCTTCAACTATCTAAGTCGATTATCCTGAGGATTCCGATCCAGCTGACAGTACGGCAGCACATACTAAGAGTTTCATACTTTAATTGTTATCAAGTTTAGTTTTAAAATAACCGGACGTAGCATCTCAACAAATCTTTGTATAAATGGTTCATAAAAGCATAGAATTAATTAGTTATTTGCATATAATGTAGATCTGAAGTTCAAAAATTAATCAAATTGAGTGTCAAAATCCAGCTACGTTGTATGGAAACTCTGTAACTATTTAGCCATATCATATGGACATTTCTAAATCAAAGTGCCAGTAGGGAAGCTACGTCATAAGATGTGGCACACTATTATCATAAATTAATATTATATTTATTGATAAATTTTATAAGGATGCATAAAAATTGTCATAGCACATTATATTATTATTAAAGTTATTGATTATTTTAAATATATATATTTTCTGAACGAATATCTATGTATTTTTCAAAATTTATCCGTAATTTTATTGTTCTTTTTACAATTTTATTGTATAACGGAAAATATCCACTTCTGTTATTAACAAACCATTCTATGATTTATAAATTAAAAGATTTTTTAATATATATATATATATATATATATATATATATATATATATAAGTTTCTGGATTGATCATATAGCAATTTTTGGTTGTTATAAATTAAACTTTACAATCTGAAAAAGAAACTTAAAGAATTAAAATGATCAATCGGGTTGTACTTTATTAGTTTTAAGGTAAAAGTTCATTTTATCTTCCATTTTCTATATTTAGATTTATCTTTTTTTAACAAAATCGTTCCAGATCTACAAGGTAGATCGAGTTTATGAAGTATGACAGAGTTTTTATGGTGTTGGATTTTTAAAATTGTTAATTTTAAGATTAATATGTACAAGTTACATCGTTTTATTTGTTTGTTTTTTTGTTATGTTTTTTCCTCTTAATGATCAAGTGCCAAGTTTATGTTTCTTCCCTAGTATGATGGGTTCTGTTTTTGTGATGATGGTAAAATATCTTGTTTGATATATGTATTATTTTTACTGATTTATCAATCAATATTTATTCTATCACATCAATATTAATTATAATATTTTTTAAAAAACGAAAATAGGACCAATTTGATTAATTAAGGAACTTTGCGTGGCTCAGTGTCTCAGCCTTTCATGTATCTTCTTTGTTCCCGTGTTCAAAATAGGACAGTATTTTGGCATTTTCTTTGTATGGTACGAGAGTTAATACTTAATACACACTCCGGCTTTTTATGCACGTATGTTTGATATTAATTTCTTTAGTCAAAATAACAACTTTCAGTCAATCACATAATCTCAACGGATCTCTTAACTTATCCTAGAGTAACTGAGATGGATACCATCTTTTAGTCTAGTTCAAAAACTTGTTTGTTTTATGAAAAAGTAAATTTATTGTTTGTTATTGTGGTGTTTTGTATTCGGTTAGTATTTTAAATTTGTCTATGCTTATTAGTGTACAAATCATATTGCATATATATTTATTAAATATAGTAGTTAATTCTTCGACATGTAAAAGGATTTGATTTCATGTTTTATTCACATTTGATTATAACTATTATTGATTCTGACTTGATAATAATAGACTATATTATTCTACTAATTAATAATAAAGATAATAATAAGATTCGAGAACAATTATAGTTTACTGGAGTTTACGGGTTAGACCTATTATTATAAATAGACATAATACATAGTTTACCCCCTGAACTTGTCCCAATAAATCAAGTGACCCCCTGAATTTTAAAAAGCACCCGGTTACCCCTCTCAACTTGTAAAAAAACATCAATATGTCCCCTAGATGCCACGTGTCACATTCTGGTTGGTTTGAATTTTCAAAATTTTCATTTTTCTCTCTCACGAGAAGTTGACACATGGCAATCAAGGGGTAAATTGATGTTTTTTTACAAGTTGAGGGGGTTAAACGGTGCATTTTTGTAAGTTCAGGTGGGTAACCGGGTGCTTTTCAAAGTTCAAGGGAACACTTGATTTATGGGGACAAGTTTAGGGGGGCAAACAATGTATTTGGCCTTACAAATACATATGTTCAAGTAGTTTGTGGTCATCCAGCCCGTCCAAATCCATTTTTGTAAAGTGAAATTGGCCGGATAAATATGTTTTAATATAGGTCCGATCAAACCATCATAATGTTGAAGATATGATGGGTAAGATTAGATTTTATCTAGAAACTCGAGTATGGTATCGACTATATATAATTATATAATATATTACGTATAAGTATCAAGCTATTTGTATTATTTGATTATAAATCAAAGTCGTCATAGCGAGACCTTGTCTTAATATAGAATTATGTAACAATAATAATATACTGTTGTATGTCATATAAAATTCAGTTTTATTATTTTTTAAAAATTTTTTATGGAGAAATTATGAATTTATAGACAATATATTCAATTTTATCTTAATATATTTTTTATTTAAAAAATTAAAATAATATTTATTCATTGGCTGGCCGAGCTAAGTTTCATAAAATAAAATTCCAAAATCAATACAGGTCGATCAGATTCAAGTATTATTTATATATATGGGTTTTATCATAGGCATAACCTTTTTTGCGAGACAAAATAACCCAAACTTGAACTCATCACCACATCCAACCCATTCAACATGTTAGAATGTTTTTAATGTCGTAAATTTGATTAAAGCCATTTAAGTTTATTAGCATGAAACCACTAGGCTTTGTTGGCAAAATACGAATCAACATGCTATATAACATAAAAAAAATTACATTATTCTACAACTTACAAATCAACAAAAGCCACATAATTCTTCTTCTTCTTTTACGTGTATATATCAACTATTTTTGCATGCAAAGTTTCATTAATTGAATAAAAGGATCCAAAATGATAAGTCCAAGTCAGAACAACTTGTAAGGGACTCCGAAAGTAGCAAAACGACGACATTTTTCTCTATAAAAACTCATTCTCAATTCTCACTTGCTACAACCATTTTCAGAAACATTAATAATAAAAAACATTCTCCACCCATAATTATAATCTAATAATGGAGAAAATTCAAACCATATTTTTTATTTTGACATTTCTCTTAATTATTTTTACACAAATACTACTTGCTTATCGTCCTCTCGATGACGAATCAATGGTAAAGAAGAAGCATGAAGAATGGATGCTTCAACATGGACGTGCGTATAAAGATGTAGACGAGAAGCAAAAACGATATGTCGTTTTTAAGGAGAATTTTGAAAAAATCGAAGCTTTTAACAATGGCGTAGACAGAGGTTACAAGCTTGGTCTGAACAAATTTGCAGACATGACAAATGATGAATTTCGGTCAAAGTATTTGGGTTATGAAAGACAATCTTCTTCGAAATTGAAGTCAACTTCTCCTTCGTTCAGATATGGAAATGTAACAGCTGTTCCAACTACTATGGATTGGAGAAAAGTTGGAGCTGTCACTTCTGTTAAAGATCAGGGCAACTGCGGTAACGCAAAGTTTTTATAATATATATACAGTCATATTAATTTGCCTGAAAAGAAATCAATGGTACCATCAGTAACATGTTATTTATTCAATATCGAGACCATATGATCCCCAAGCCACAGCAAAATTTCTCTAAATAAGAACTAAATATTAAAGGTTTAAGTGTTCAAACCAACAATCTTTAACTCGTTTAATAATACCATACACTTCAAAATTTATATACAAACTGAAAAAATGACTTAATAAAATTGTAAGTTGAAATTTTCTAAATTCTTACAATATATTGACATAGTTTTTAAATATATTTATGTAGCGAATTTGTGTTTACTAAAATGTTCGCTTTGTCTTTACAAATGTGATGATTTACTATATGTACATCTCATCAAGTGAGCATACAACTTCAATAAACGTTATTGTGTAACTAACTATTACATCAAATTGATTTCTAAAGTTTTATCTTGATTGTCAACTGATTATTTGGTCTGCAGGTTGTTGCTGGGCATTCTCGGCGGTGGGAGCAATGGAAGGAATTACAAAGTTAAAAACTGGTAAGCTGATTTCTCTCTCGGAGCAACAATTAGTAGATTGTGATGTCGAAAATGGAAACGAAGGTTGTAATGGAGGACTTATGGACACTGCTTTTGAGTATATACTAAAAAACCAAGGACTAGCTAGTGAATCCACTTACCCCTACACACAAAAAGACGGAATATGCAACAAGAAGAAGGCGTCATCTCCCGTCGCTAAGATTACTGGCTACGAAGATGTCCCCTCTAATAGTGAAAATGCCCTGTTGCAAGCCGTATCAAAGCAGCCTGTTTCTGTTGCTATTGATGCATCAGGCTTCGATTTTCAGTTTTATTCGAGTGGTATATTTAGTGGAGAGTGTGATACTTATCTTGATCATGCTGTTACTGCTATTGGATATGGCACCAATAGCGACGGAACTAAGTATTGGTTGCTAAAGAACTCATGGGGTACGAGTTGGGGCGACGGTGGGTATATGAAGATGCAGAGAGATGTTAGTGCAAAGGAAGGTCTGTGTGGAATTGCCATGGAAGCTTCTTATCCGACAATTTAAAATAATTAAAGGTGACATTTGGGGGGTAAAAAAGAAAAAATATGCGTATGAATAAGTGTGAATTTGTTCTATGTATGATTGTGGATATTGATGTGTTGCATATAGCTTTGAATATGAATGAGTCGGGTGTGTATAAAAGCAACTAGTACATCTTTTACTTGTCTTTCTACACGTCATATGTGTATAAAATATAATTGTTTGTATTTTTTATTTCAAATAAAATATTTTCCTTTCAGAAACATGTTTTTGTTCTGAAATGTTTATAGTTCAAAAATGTCTCGTACTAAAACATCTCAATTTTTTATAGGTCGTACTTTGCCCCCTTTACTTGGTATATATATTTTACGTTTTATCGTCCCCTACTGTAAAAAGTCTCTACCTCAGAATTTGATAAAAATGCACTCGTCAGTCTCCTCGGTATCACATGTCACATTCTGATAAAAGACAAAAAAATAAAAAATCTGACGTCTTTGAAAAGTCAAACCAACAATAAGGTGACACATGGTACAATGAGAGGTTGGCTAGTGTGTGTTTACCAAGTTTGAGAAGTTGATGGAGCAAAATAAAAATTAAAAGCGACAAAACGTAAAATATTTCAAATTAAACGGCAATAGATAAAGATGTGTTTTCCATCAAACTAAAATTTTAATATATATGATATATTTCTAGCTCATCCCAAGAGAGAAATTCTAAACAAACGTAGAATCTTAGAGAGATATTTCTTACAGTTTATATAATCTATTAAAAATCCAGAAATTATTTCTAATAAGGTATTTCAAATAATATAACAAAATTTAAAAACTATTATATGCATATTCAAATATTATAATGGATTTTGTATTAAAATGTTCTCATTAATGTTATTAAAATTGTTTATTTATTATTAAATATAGGTATTGTTGTATATATTAATAATTATTTATTATATGATATATTAAAATTATTTATTTATATTTATATTTTACTAAAACTAGTTATATTATTTTCGTGAGTTCATAATTATCTATTATTACATATTATAATAATCAATTATATAGTTTAGTGTTATTTTTAGTGGTTTTTAGTATTAATTATTTATTATTTTTAATATTTATTGATTTTACTATGATTTTAAAAATTAGTGTATTATTATTAAGTTTAGTTAAGTTCAAATTTATCAAATTCACTTCAATTTAGTTAACTTCAAAATGAAACTAATTAAGTTTAGTTTAATTCATATATATAAGTTAAATTATTAAATTCAGTTAAATTTAGTTCAGGTTTTAAAAATTTTAAAAATCAGTGTTTTAGTTATTAGTAAAGCTTAGTTTCTCCCCGATCACCCTTTCCTTTGAACCTGTCGAGAGATGGATGAACCCGCACCACATATTTTAGCCTTCGAAACGAAACCCCGAACTAGAGGTGGAATTCCAGAACCTAAACAATTGACAGCTCCGTGACCGTTCAAGGGAATAGGTCCACCAATGGTTGATAGGACCCTCTCCATCTCTTGACCTCATTAATTCCACTAATCCGTTGTTACTGATTCATTCAAGCAAGACTCCTCACTTCTTTGTCTTATTAGTGCAGGTCTTCATCAACGATGAAAGCCACTGAAGTTAAGATATTTTTTGAGAAATTAGAGGGCTAAGCCCAGGGGAAGAGGGCTCTCAGGGACTGGGTCCTTGGTCACCGTATCTCATCATCCCAGATTATTGTACTGACAAAATAGCATACTTGCCTGCACGCACGAATTGGTAGGCGATTGACAATGCCATAAAGGCAGGCGCTCCTGCTGACATAGAAACTTTCCATGTCACCGGTCTGCATACCCCGCTTCCTTTACTCTATAAATAACAATCTTTTTTAATTTGTAAGTTGTATATCTTGAGTTTGAGCAAATGCAAGCTGCCTGATTCATATTGTAAATCAGTTCTACAATAATGAAGATAATAATAATAAAAAAAAAACCTACTTGTAAATCTGTTTAGACTTCACATAACAAACCTAACCTTCATGGTTGACGTATTATAATTGTTTTATGATGTTTTTAAACATCATGGAAAGTTTAAGCCCAAATTTAGGAAGTAAATATTACAAATTGCTGCTGTTATATATGTAGCAGTTGAACTTGTTTAATTTTTTCTTAATTTTGTGCTGTCGGGTGTTAAACTTGACATTATTGAATAAAATCCTATTATATTATTTTGTGTTTTTATTCTTTGCTTGCCTTAGCTTCGGGTTTAGGTCCGGTGCTAAAGTTTTAATATTAAAATTAAATTTTTTATGTACAATATTTTAATTTAGTTCTATCTTTAATTTATTCAAACTCATCCATCATTTTCACTTTGAACCAACCTTTCAAATCGGTTCTAGAAATCTATTTTCAGTGGATAAAAAGTAGAGACTCTTAATATTGTGGACATGACAACAATAAGCTATTAAAATATCGTAGGAATAAGGTAAATTAAATGAATTCAAAAGTCAACGGCGGATTACTTATATTTTCATAAATTTTCTACTACTATTTTGCTTTTTATGAAGTAAGGTTTTACTGTGCTGGGAGGTGTCCAAATTTTTAAATTGCTTTCGTAATTATCTCGACTTTCAAAAGTGCATCACTTTCCTGAATGAATGTCACGTCTCAGCTTCTTATCAAAGAGAGAAAATCTGAAAAATGACATCTTTGAAAAGTCAAATAAACTAAGAGTTGAATCATGGCGTTCAAGGAGCAAAATGATGACTTTTTGAAAGTTGAGGTATCTATGGGGTCACTTTGAAAGTTCAGAAGAGTCAGCAAATTTTTTAAGTTAACTTGGAGCACATCCTAATACATTAGAGTTTAAATAAATATTACCTCACACACTAATATACCGTCGAATCAATTTTATACCTGATAAGCGGAATTTATACTAATTTATTCCATGCAAATGTGCTTGTTTTTGTAAATAAAAAGGTTAGTTTTTATCAAGATCTTGGTGATTCAGGAATTCCAGGGGCGAGAACTCAGTCCAGCTGCAAAAGCTGAAATCTGCCAAAAATTGGACCAAGAACTCGGTGCAGAAGCAGTTTGTCAAGTGGTGGAGTTAGTGGAAAAGTGACGTGGCAGAGTTGGTAGAAAAGTGACGTGTTGGAGAAGAGAAAAGATGAGAGATTTGAGATAATTGCTTTGGAACTTGAAATGTTTGTTGTCCTTTTGTGGCATAGATTATTTTATAATTATTTCCATAAAGAATTGTTAGTGGGGTTAGGTAGGATATTTTATTTTATCTTTTTGTAGCCTATATAATGGCTTTCTTT
>CAOJBI014063086.1:0-11662 GCA_948277035.1 Euphorbia corollata
TTTTTTTTTTCATTTGATAATTACAAATACTAATCTAAGAATCCGACCCGTACGTTTCTCGTTGCATTATCTATCGGACCCATTTGCTTATGTGGGTTTCTTGACTACTTGCCTTAATTTTGAGCAGGCAGTATGTCTTGGAGAATATTTGACTACTGTGTTTTATACATATCCCTTTTCTCACATATTCAGAAAACTCTAGCATGAAGATTCTAAGTGTTATAGTAGTTTGATGTCGCATTTGTCGTTTCTTATTGCTACTTCCATTACCAATGATCTTGAAATAACGAAAAGAAGCTTTGGATAATCATAATCTGCATTTGAACCATAACAATCTCACTTGAATTACGGGGATCTACACATATTAGTACTATGTACCGGATCCCCCGGCCAAAATTACAACTCGAAACAACGAAGAGCAACTTTGGATAATCATAATCTAACACAATAATCTAGTAAACATAACCACTATAAGACTCGGTTGTGTAGGCATACTTGATAAGTAGTCTCGTAAATGGAAACATTAGAAGATCTATGGATTTACTCAGTGCATCTTATGAATGGCACATTGAATGTTGTTACAGGGATTCTCTCACTATATGATACTTGGGCACAAAACTAAACACATGAGCCAAGCATTTTTTATCTTTCGACCCCAGGTGATAATAATAAAAAAGTAATTATTACAAATTTAAACAAGTTTAAGAAGATATTTGACACATTTACAAATTTAGAATTGATGCATTAAACGAAAAGAGGAAAATTTGGCGATTTAAGAGCCAATTTCTCATTATTCATTATATTTATATTCTAATTCTAAATATAATAAATAAATGTTCCACCTTCTAAATAATAAATGTATTCTATTAATAAATAATGTCAGCAATTTTGTATACACAAAAAATCTTTACTTTCTTAGTAATTCCAAATTCATCTTTTGGACAAATTCAAGGATAATAGATGCAATAGGAATATTTTAACAAAGTTTTTTACCAATTATTCTAACATTAATTAATGCTTATTTTTTATCTTTCTAATCATAATTACTAAATGTAAAAGGAAAAAAATATCTTGAGTCATTCCGGCTATGGACCCTAGACTATCACACTTGCAAGCAGCAACCCTCCGGGCCAGGCCTGGTATGGAGTTGAAATTATAGAATTTGATTCAATAATGAAAATATGTTTAAATGAATGAAATACAATCACATCAGAATATAACATTAATCTACAATAATTCATGTTATGTTTCCACCACGAAGCATTTTACATATATTAAATAATATAAGCATTTTAAACATATTCATTAAATAACAATCATATTTCCATCTCATTCTACTGACTGAAGCAAGTGCATTTGAAATAATCATCAAACAAATTTCCGAATTTTTCTTCACATGAAGCAAACAAAAACCGTACTACTGAACTTTATTGAAGAAAGGAATTTATGCAATCCAACAATGAAAATATCATATGGAATTATTTAAGTACAACAGAAAGAAATAAAACACTCAACAAAACATAATTAGTATAAAACTAATCCATCAATACCAGTAGGTATTAATATCTACGCTAAACAATTGTGGCTTAAATTCTATAATATATCCACGTGACAGGTAGACTCGTCACAAGAAAATTTGCAACAAAAAAATTATCTCGTCAAAAAATATATGCATCTTGCCATTTTGCTCTATTTTGTAAGAGATGTGATGTTATCTCATACTGGAAATAAACAAGAATATAAAACAATATATAAATAGAGTAGATCAAGCCTTAATAAGCCGATTGGATTTGTGTCAGATAACTCTAATGATATGCTCCCTCAGCATATCAAGCCAACATTCTCCAGTCCACGAATTCCCTACATAGTATCAGAGCAAAAGAAGCCTAACCACCGAAAAGATCCTGGGTTCGTGTTAAAGCACCAGTGGAGTTCAGGATATCAGAGAGATAAGAATAATTTCTTGTGGTTGTTTTACTTGTCAAGTTTGGCGTTTATTTTGACAGCGATCAATGAATGTTAACGCTAGAAACCATAATATGGAAGAAAAACTAGCCAAGCAATCTCATTTGATGCACAATTGTAGAAAACTGGCTATTTAAAAATACATTTGGTTTCGCCTCACAGAATTAAAGAAAAATTAAATTCAAATATACTGAGTACCTGCTCTTTTGAGGCAGAATTTGGACCCCGATATCAATTCGGTCACGAATACTAATGGAATTTGTAGGGCTAAATGCACTGTTTGCTCCATCACCTATGACCAAAAAGCCTATTGCCCCCCCGACCTTTGCAAAGGTCCCCGTAGCTCCCTCATCTTTGAAAAAAAGAACCTCACAACTTCCTCATCTTTTAAAAAAGAACCTCACAATTCCCGCAACTTTAAAAAAGTGAACCACTTAACTCCTTTTGACAATCTCATCTGTTTAGTAGAATATAAAATTTGGCCAATAAATCTTGAAAAAATTTATAGAAATCCAAAAAAAGAAGAAGAAGTTGAGTGGTATACTTTGTCAAAAGGAGTTGAGTGATTCACTTTTTTAAAGTTAAGGAAGTTATGAGATTCTCTTTTAAAAGATGAAGGAGCTACGGGGACCTTTGCAAAGGTCGGGGGGCAGTAGGCTTTTTGACCATAGGTGAGGGAGCAAACAGTGCATTTAGCCAATTTGTTTTGAGTATCAAATTTCACGACCAAGTCCTCAATATAAACTCCCCAAATAAACATACTTGTTTTATGAACAAACTATGAATATATACATCACAAATGCTGAGAAACACATTCCACAATATGTGCAGAAACATTATTTTTCTTTTTTAAAGAAAAAGAGATCACACCATTCTTCTATGCTTTGCCTATCAGCTTCTACATTAACTTTTTTATCAGATTTTTTGTTGTAATTCATTTTCTGCCAAAGGATACACAAACTCGCATTCTAGAGGAAAATTCAATAAATATCAAAGATGGCTTGTACCTTTTTCACTGGATTGTTTTCATGATTGCCAGAACACTTCTGGGTCATTACTGTACAAGGATTGATCTTGAATTTCTTGGTTAGCTACATGGCAATCAACGAGGCGTGCTTGGATTATTTTACACAGCATCAAACCAGCTGGAAGCATCCACCATTCACTTTCATCCCTGCACGGAACCCACAATTTTTTTTCAAATTTATTTTTAAATCTCAGCGGCTAAGACTACCGGAAAGCAAGCGATGACTGTAGAAAAAATTCTGTCAGTGAAAATAAAAATACATACACACTAAAATTCCAGGACTGAAAGTTCGAATGCTTTTGACTTGTATGGATCATAAAATGAACAAGCCCACATGTAAATGCAACTAGCTGCCACACAAAAAAAAAAAAAACCATAATTTGAAACGGTCAGAATATATGAACATCAGTGAGAAGTGACATCTACCATTAGGTGAAATAAGTAATTCTATCTAACAATATAACGAACAAGTTGACTTGAAGAAGTTAAAAAGCAAAGAAATGTTAATAAATATCAAAAGGAGAAAATTCTAATTAACTTGAACTATATATATAATTAATGAAAACCAATTGGGTAAAAGTCCAAGAGGTACATCCACATAGGTTGGATGGGGACGACCAGGAATCAATTTCTGGCTTTTCCAAATTTCCTTTCGTTTTAAAAAAAAATTATATAATTTTCCGGTGTCCTTTTAGCATTAACACGATTTACATTAAGAAAACACCGGTTATGTTTGGTTGAGGCCTCATATCTTTATACTGTGATTTAGTTCAAATTGTGTGTTTTAATGAAAGAATAAAGAAATAACTTACAACATTGATCAAGGAAGTAATGTTCCACAAAGCATACAGGCGTGCCAGACCTGCTGAACGCCTAGGTCCATGACTGAACAAGGCACTGATTCCTGCTGGAAATGGAAAAAGTACTCCCAGCGGAAGAATAAACAAAACTAATAGGAAACTGAGCAGGGAAATAGAATACATCTGTAGCAAAGTAAGTAGGACTAAGCTAAAATCTGCCAGTAAAATTATAGACATGAACAGGCCTATTAGATCCTGCAACAACCACCGAGAGAGAGTCAAAAAAATGGTATCAAAGACAGAGATAGATATATGCAAAATAACAAGAGTGCAAATACTTTATTTACCTGATGGCCAACAGGTTTAGTACTATAAAGGATGAAAGAAAAAGGAAAACATATGGTTCTCCTTAATTTGAGAGTTCGTAAATTCTTCGTATGCAATACCCCTCCAATAATCCCTTTACGATTCCTTAACTGTTCACCCATTTTTAGTTGATCCAGTTGACTATCTCTGTGAACTCTAGTTACACCGAAAAATACAAGGTAATAAAATAAGCTTCAGTGAAGATACAAATAGCACGACAAAAAAATAATAATAATAAAAAAAACAAATCTTACAAAGACCGTCTATCTTGGTCTTCAGTTGATGCTGAAACATTCTCATTTTCAGTTGAGCACACAACAAGCCCAAACTGGAAATACCCAGATGATGTAGGCTGAAACCATGCAAGATCAACATGTACACCATATTCACTTAAAGCTGGATTTGCATGTGTTTCGAGCCAGCTAACAACATAACCAAAACTAATCTTCAAGTGTCCATATCGAATCAAGCGTAGTTGAGCATTTAATCCAGCCACAAAACGATACCATATGGTTGGAGGAACAGACTGCAAAACAAAAAAAGAAGCAATCTGCATTTCATCCCAAAAGAAATGGAAAATGATATTCAAATAGAAAAAGTCTCCCATGGAAAAGAAACAGACGACAAACCTGACTCATTAGGCTGGTGAGAATATTGTCACTCTGAAGAGACAAAGGGGACATATAACTCCCGTCTCCCCCAAAAGCTAAACATATTGGAAACCTCTGATAGAGAGGAGGAGGAAGATCAGGTCTTTTCTCGTCTCCACCCAGAAAAAAGTCCACATATGCAAGCATTAGGTCTGAAGTTGCAGCCACCTGTGTCATAACACCATACATATTTATGCCACTGATGATGCAAGATAGTAGTTGGTAGAGATAAATTACCAACGTAGTAAACACCGGGCTAGATAGAAACTAAAACCCATTCAGGTATTAAGTGAGAAATTGCTAAAAGATGCATAATGAATGAAACATTTCACCACAATATAGTTGAAACTTGAAGGTGCCCTTCATTTTTGAAGTTGTTAACATACACCTCAAGTTCATAAAAATGAATCCTAAGTTGTCTCATTATGGCTGTTCTACTTCAAATTTAAGACTTCCATTGTACCCTGACCCCCAAGAGACCCGCCATGAGTGGGACTTCAAATGAAAAAGGGTTAATTACACACACCGTAGCATTACAGCCATCTGAATTCATTTTCTAATAATGTACTTCTGAGTTCAGTTTCTAATAATGTACTTCTCGATTTATCTTTCTGCACATTATTCTTTTGGCAAGAATCCCATTAACTAGCTGGCAACTTTTCTGTGCGACATATTGCAATGTTGGCCCATCAATTAGTTAACTCATGCGCAATACTGGTGCAGCTTGGTTATGTTAACTGGCAAATTCAGCAGCTCATCTCACCGGATTAATGGCAGAAGGATGGATGACGTATGTAAAAGAAAAAAAAAATTAGGGAGTCCCCATTAGCAAATCAAGGTTCCTAGTTATGATGAGCAGGGCAAAAAGGGGAACTAAGGCACTTGGGTTGGGGGAGGGGGGGACCTAGAGCCTAGATGCAAGCACGCACCTGATCAACGATAGGCAGTAGGCACATAAATTTCAACAGGTAGACAAATGTTAAATCATATTCAATTATCCATAATCTTAATCTCAAATTATAGCATGCTATAAATTCTAAATTAAATATCCATAATCATAATTAGTAATAGTGAATTTCAAATTTAAACACTATAGTTCAGCCAAATTCTAGGTTGCTTTAACACAAATCGAATGACTATTTTTTATCAAGATTAATGACCAAAGTCCATAGTTTACATTCATCATGTGTCAGTATCGGCATTTTAAACATCAAATTTGTCTTCTAGATTCTCATTTTCATCAACTTCAACGTACTCACACACATAGTCTAGTTTCTTCTTCGTTATTATCTCCTCAAAACTAAAGGGGCTCGTTCTTGAACACTAAAGATGATGCTTAAGCAATCTCCTTGGGCATCGGCCTAGCACGTGATATTAGACACTTCTTCAAACTCCAATTCTCTCTTTTTTTTCTTGTTTATTTTTTATACTACAGTTTCACAATGAAAAACTGTCATCCCAATTAATCCAATAGGGATGCCTTGATACGCAACATCCAGTAATTCCGAACTTAATTTGGAAGTCTCTATCATATAAAACCTGCTTTATTTTACCTAGATCATCAGGGAAATCATAAGCTTGTAATTTCTCAATAGCTTACTTGAAGCTTTTCGTCTCTATGACTTGTTGAGCAACCCCTGGATGCTGAAGGGTCCTTGGGGCTGATCCCATTAAAAATTTCTAATCCAATGGTTATGCATCTATCTATATAACCCTAAAAATAACAATAATACAACTAGGCATGTCTTATGTAAGTCCATCAAGGCTTAAAAAAGCGCCAAGGAGGTTGCCCGAGTGACAGCACCCAGCTTTGGCCCGCTAAGGCACTTGTCCTAGTTCCTACAGTAGACCTTTAACAGTTATGTTGAGGTTACATGCAATTATCTCATTGTTCAGAATGTAATTAAACCAACTAAAAATGCTACAAAAAGAAAATACTGATTACTGGTAACCACGGGTATGAGATAATTCTGGACATCAAAACACCCAAGTTTCACATAGAAAAGCCTATTTAGTAGAAAAGTTATCGTTTTCATTAGAATAGATATTTAAACCATATTGTCCTTGAGAGTTGAGATGCATGACCTACCCAGCATGCCCAATCCAAAAATATAAATCAAGTTAATAATCCATGTTCCACACTCTGGTATCATTCAAAGTACTACCATCAAAATGACCCAATTACACACTCAATAACGCTTCTTCATATTAAAGGACAAAAAGGTTTTCCACATGCAGAAAGGAAAGAAATGGCTAAAAATTATTTTACAGTGTAATTATAATACCTTAAGCCCTTCATAGAGAGCACGTGAGCGGCAAGAGCGTAAACAAGAATGATCATATTCTGAACGTACAAAATCACGAAGTTGTTGTAATTTATTTTTCCGACGCTGTTGTAGCCAGGACCATGCAAGTGGATACGCAAGAAGAGAAATTATGCTGTAAATTGATCCCTCCCACCATTGGTACGCGGCTAAACCATTAACCTCATCCACAAATCGATTGAATGCATCCTCATATCTGTATGAAGATGCCAGTAAAAAAGAAGGCACACAATATGAAATTTAACATATGATAACAAAAAAGGTTATGGTTCATATGAGTATAGATACATAAGTCCGAATGCACCAGTTTAAAGAAACAGCTTACACAATTTCAATCACTTGTTGAGGAGGACAGTGGGGAAGGTGCCAAGGTTCACTAAAAGTGTTTGGACCCATAAAATACATCCTATGCACATGATTCCGAGATTCTTCATTTCTATTTGTTTCTAACACCTAGAAATGGGATAATAAGCTAATAAGAAAATGGTAATAAAAGTTCATCTTGCAAACTTGAGATATTTAAAATTTTAAGAAAGGGAGTTAGAAAAAGAGAGCTTGCCTCATTAAGTGATTCCAAGAATGGAAAGGAGTGATCAATTCTAGAACTACGTTGAGGAGGCACAACTGCTGGTAGTTCATCACCACCAGCATATTTCATTCTTGCAACACTAAGCACAAGTGCTAACAAAATAAGAAGCCCCAATAGAATAAAACTGAATAACCATGGACCACCAAAAGTATATACCAACTCTTCAAGAGCTGTATAACAATTAGGCATATGATATCTTTCAGAGATGCACTTGTACGGACAAGGTCTTTCAGTGACACCACCTGTTGCAAAAATTGTTGTAGTTTTTTTAAATGTACATGCAAGCACAACAATATAGAAGGAAAACTGGTAAGACTTTGAAACTTCATGATAATCAATAAATCTCTCTACATTCAAGGAAATTGGAACTTGTTGTCACTGCTAAATCAACATAACTTCAGGACTCCGGAAAAGGAAGGCAAAACTAGTAGAAATAAAACAATAAGACAAAAAAATAAAACTTTGTTATACCTCGAACAGCAACATATCTGCCACGACCTGGAAGCTCATGCAGTGGGCATTCAAAACAAAGAGCTCTATCAGATCCACTTAAGTTCTTAAAAGTCCCAACTGGACATTCCTGCAGCATAGTTCACACATAGGAATAAACAAGCAAGCAGATAGCTGGTACAAAGGAAAGCACCATCCAACTAATTTCTAAGTCGCTAATGAATTTTCAATCATTAGCGACTTCACTTCAGGATCAATTGGAAACAGGCTCTCTGTTACCACAGGGGTAAGGTAGCGTAAACCCAACCACCACCACCAACACCCGAGTTGGACTGTGTTCACTTCTTTGAGGATGATATTTTTCAAAGCAACTCTTCCAATACATAGCATATGTTCAAAATATAATTAACCTAATCATTGGTTTCTGGAAATTTCTGTACCCAATAAGCAGTGTCTCACAGTAAGTTACCTCACAGAAGATACCATAAAGCCCTCTTGGACAGGCCTTTCCAGTAAGAGTCCCATTTCCACCACTGCGACCTTGACCACTACCAAATCCTCCCCTGCCATGAAGCCGAAAAAACTTAAAAATTGAACTAAATTCACAGATCACATAAGATACATTTGAAAACATATTTCATAAAAAGAAACAGAAAATTATATCTTCTGAATGTCGGATGCAAGAAGAAATTTACTGTTCAACATTTTGTATATAACAACCTTACATGAACGCTCTCTGACCAAATATCTTTTAAGATACATTTTGCACCAGCAAAGTAAAAATGAATCAGTGAGCATCTTAAGGCTACTTCTCTAACTGGTATCATTAAAATAATCTTTTAAATACTGCAAGAAAGGCCTCTTTACGTGTAATATTGTTTACCTTTTCTGAAAATTATTATATTGCTTCTTCTCTTATTTCTTTCTTTATAGTAAATTTGTCACAAAATATAGTTTAACCAATAAAATGCCAAAGTAACTCAAGCCTCTTTTATTTCATCATCCCTCCTCTCTCTACACTCCAATCAATAACCCGCACTTCAATCACTTCTGCAGGAGGGCGATGTACACAGAAAAATTGCTCAATGGTTCAGCCTTTGTTTGCAGTTGCTTTTTTTTTTTTTTTTTTGAACTGCTTGTTGTAATTGAGTTCCCAAAAAATAAATACTAAACCGGAAGCATACCAATGGAAGATCCAGTACAGACAAATTGGAAGACCTTTTCAGGAAAAATACCAAACTTAGCTGCAGTGAAGACTGAAGAGGGAACAAGCTCTTTGGGTCCACCAAGGCCAGCGCAGTTAAAGCAGCTTCCATAAGTGAAAGACCAAAACCATCTTACAAGAATTGGTCTGTGTTTCTATTGTTACGGCCTTACAGGGCTTATCATTTATTGTCGTGTGATCATGTAAATTATATACATTTATCAGTAAATTTGTGCATATTCTTCCACAAAAATTTTCTCACCATTAAAGTATAAAACCGGGAAAAAATGCAACATGGTGTAAGAAGAAAAGTTAGAACACAAACCTAGTCTGAATGGTTCCATTGGCAGTTGCAATTGGCAAATACTCATCCCCAACAGCAATATTTGACCAATGAAAGTGAACCCTCCCACCCCCTCCACCACCACTCCCGTCAGGTCTGCCATGCCCTCCAGTAGTAGAGATGATAGAAGAATTACCAAGTGTCAGTGTACGAATAAACAGGAGAATAGTTCCACCAGAACCACCCCCCGGACCCATGACGAAACCCATCCTGCTATTCTTTTTCTTGAGATCTTCTCCAAAGCTTTCTCCATCAGCTCTAAGGGAACCAAAAACTGACAAACTATACAGTGCATGCTCTGCAGAGCCCATAACTGTACCAAAACAGGAGAGAGATAACATTAACAGAACAGATTCGAAAAAAATCAGAAAATAAGATGTAGAAAAATGCAGGCAAACATAGTGTTAATTGAGCCTCAATAAGCCATAAAACAGTTAACTGTGTAAGATTAATAGATAAGACACAGCCATAATTAAATTACAAGATCAAGGTTAACCTACAAGCCCATGAGCTAGATCAAGAAGCCCAAAATAAAATGTGACAAAACGAAAAAACTTGATTCCTCATTCCATTATCACTGAATTTATATACAACAAAACTAGGTATAAACGTCAACCTATACAGCTAATCAAGCAGCCATTCATGGAGGCAGTTATGGTATTCAGAGCCAAAGTTTGAATTTCTCTTCTGCCTGTGTCAATTTTTTTTCCTCCGATCAAACGCTTCAGCCCTTGAAACACCACTTTCCGGCGAGTTTTTTTTCTCACCGCCCCCATCAAACGATCCACCAATCAAATTCCGGCAACCCCACTGAAAACCGATCACCGTCCGCTGCTCGCGTGCCGCCCACGCGCCTCCGTCGATTCCGCCTCCGATTACACGCGCCGGCGCGTGCCACCTATTTTCGGCGAGTTTTCCGACGACATTCTGCCAGTGCCGTCGTCTGACTATTTCCGGCCACCCTGTCCAGTCAGTTTTCCGGTCTGAATATTCTTCTGTTGAGGTACTATTACACAGTACGTTCTCTTCTGTTACTTGTCTCTGTTACTGGGTTGAGTCTGCTGTTCCTAAGAATTTTGTTACTTTCATTACTCGCATTTGATAATGTCTTTCGAATCATTTGCCGTGAAATTTACGGGGAAGAACTACTCTGCATGGGAATTTCAATTTCGCTTATTTGTTACGGGAAAAGAATTGTGGGGACATATAGATGGGAGCACTCCTGAACCTACGGATGTCGAGCCTTTGTCTAAATGGAAGATTCAGGATGCTCGAGTTATGACTTGGATACTTAGTTCCGTAGAGCCTCAACTTGTTGTCACCTTGAGGCCTTATAAAACTGCTGCTGATATGTGGAATTATCTAAAGATGGTTTATAATCAAGAAAACTCTGCTAGGCGTTTTCAATTGGAATATGAGTTAGCTAATTTCACCCAAGGAAGTCTCTCAATTGAGGAATATTTTTCTGGCTTTCAAACTCTTTGGACTGACTATTCGGACATTGTTTATGCTAATGTTCCCGAAGCGGCTCTCTCTGTTGTCCAAGCAGTGCACGCAACTAGCAAACGAGATCAATTCTTGATGAAACTACGGCCCGATTTCGAAACGGCACGGTCTAATCTCATGAATCGTGCTCCTGTCCCATCTCTGGATGCTTGTTTGAATGAACTTCTTCGTGAGGAGCAACGTTTACTCACTCAAGCTTCTATGGCTTATCAAGCTCCGGCTAGTATACCTATTCCTGTGGCTTATGCAGCACAGGGAAGGCCTCAAAGAAGAGACATGCGTACTGTCCAGTGTTTTAGTTGTAAAGCTTTTGGTCATTTTGCTCGGGATTGCCCCAAGTTTTGTAACTACTGTAAGAAACAAGGTCACATGATTTCTGTTTGTCCCATTCGACCTGAACGGAAGCAGGGTACTGCTTATCATGCCTCCACTGGTGCC
>CAOJBI014064898.1:0-16389 GCA_948277035.1 Euphorbia corollata
TAATAAATTTATTTTTCACAAGTCCCATGATCTGAAATAAGAACTTTATTGTCGTGCAAAACGCTGAAAGTAAAATGTTGCCTTTGAACTATTATTTAATTATCAATATAGATTAATCAAATTTCAATTTCAATTTGTTGCTAGGATAAGTGTGGCCAAAAGTATGTGGGCTGGCAGCTTTGAGAAAAGCCCAAACATAGAGCCTGACCCGATTGTTTACCCTAAGTATTTAAGCTAAGGTTCAGTAACCCTAACTTAGTTTCTTTCTCTCCCTCTCGCCGACTTCTCTCTTCTATTCTTTTCATCTTGGCCCTCTGTTTCTTTCCCGTTGATGCAACTCCGTTGCTTTTCCGGCACGTGAGATGGCACGGTTGGTTAAGGCGGTTATTTTAAGTCGGTTCCTCGTCGGATCTATAAAAGGAAGAGAAAGGAGCTGAGTTCGGTATGCACTGTGATTTGTTTTGGGTTTACTGTATATCGTTTCTTGCTCTCTGTTGGTTTCTGGGTTTTGCTATTGGTTGTTTCTTTAGAGCTCTAGTTCTTTTAGCATGCTTATTGGTTGTTATGTATGCTGTATCGTCTTTTAGAGTTTCTATTCATACTCCGGCCATTAAAACTCTGTACCGACGGCTTTGCCTTTGATTCCAGTGAATGAAACCAGCCTCCTCAGCAGTGCATGTACTCTTCTTCGCCTTGAAAAGCGAAAGGGGAGAAAGCACTTAAAAATATCGTGTGTTGATTGTTCTTTATGTTTTCTGCTTGTGAATCTTGAATGATGTATGCGATATTTGCGATTTAAAGCGTTACAATTTCTTTAATACCTACTATCAAAATGACTTTAATCTTTGGGATGAGGATAGAAATTGAAACCTTGTATCGGAGACGAGAGCACTGAAAGAATGTTAAAATATATAATATTATCTTGATTTGGATGGAATGTCGTGTGGTGAATTTCATAACAAATGTGAAAGAAAACAAACAAGGGAAACAACCAAAGGCTAATGCAAGAAACAACAAGGTAAAACCACCCACCGCACTATATATGCACACAAACACCACATATACTTCCAATTCTTCCAAAATTTTATAAATATCATATCAAATCAAATAAATAAACAACTAAAAACCAATACCAAGGACAGGCTTTATCAATAAGATTACCACGCATCGGAAGTGCTTGAGAACTATCCAAAAAATAAGGGACGAAGGAACTAATTATAAAATTAAATCTGGATTCCTTTGTTTCTTGCCTCCCTGTGAAGAATTGCCCAGTGTGCATTTTAGAAGTAATTGAACTCAAACTTATAATTAAGATTTGCAAGTTTTACGGGTCAAATGAACTGAATAGCGCCTAACCTCGTAGGCACTAACAGTTTCCTCCTCTGTCTCGGCAGCATGAACACATTATATTTGGCGTTTCCATTTTACTCCCATAAAAAAAAATGTGACAAATTGACCAGCAAACACATAACATATATGATCAAAATTACAGGGCAAGGCAACTACAATGAAGCAAATCAAATACTCATATAATATATATAACATGTATTATACAAATTAATTCAAAGATGAAGAGAGGTATCAACATCAGAATTATCAAAGGTACCAGAGTTTGACCACAAGTCTGATGGTGGAACATTATTATTGATGATGCTTGATGCAGCTTCATTGTAACTGGTCTGAGAATTCAGTGTAAGAGACAGAAGAGATTCTTGTTGCCTGTCAGCGCTTGGAACTGGGTGCTGGATATTATGGATAGGACCTGGAACTAATGAAGAAGAAGAAGAAGTACTAGAAGTTGATTCCGATTCGGATTCTAAGAGTTTGAGAAGTTGTTGTTTTTCCTGCCGTTTCTCTCTTATTTTCTGTAATTTTCTGAATCTCTCTTGAAGTAGAGCTATGGAGGAATTAGCCACTTTTGCATCCCCGTTTTGCCTTCCCATTTTCCCACTCACCCTTTCTGTTTACTTGTACTTTTATAGTGGATGATTAGAAAAGGGTATTTGCCTATTTATAATCGATTCTTCTTTTATACACACACACATAAACATGTTAAAATGGTGATGATTTGACATAACCAACTCTACCAAGTGTCTGTTAGTTAGTAAGTCTGGTTTGGCTCGGGTGCTTGACCCAATACTTAGTAACTGTCTTTAAGTTGGTGTTTGCCCTTGATGTTAAGGTCCGGGGATAGGCTTGAGCGAAGGCCCGGGCGAAGCCTTTGCGACACTCAAATTAGTTATCCGGAGTGAGAGAGAATGAAAAGTGTGAACGGGGAGAAATGATTACCTGATTCTCTTGAAAAATGTGCATTTTATAGGTTAGTTAGTTCTGGTGACGTGGCATAACCGTTAAAATCCTCTTATCCAGGTAATGAGTTCGGGTCTAATTGACTGTGTCTTTTAGACCGATGGGCTTGGGTTAGGAGCCATGGTGTCAGCCCTCCTCGACACCACTCGCGGGCACACGATAGACTTGACCTACTAATCATTTGATCATCAAAACTCAAAAGGAAAAGATTCGGCTTTAGTTCTTGTAGGTTGATCATGGTAGAGAATGGAGATTATGTTTTGGCGAAAATATTACTATTAATAGTTTAACGCATTCTTCATGATTAATGTGAGATCGTCGGTCAATCAAAGGATTTATGTTACTCTTAGTATATATCAAATTCAAAGTTTCATCAGTGTCACAAGAGTCGCTTTTTCTAATAGATGAGTCGAACTGAAATTTGGACCAAAATGTATATATATATAAAAAAAAAAGAGTGATGTGATGTGATTGTGAGAATAAGCAAGTGGAGTGGGAAAGATCCAAAATGGAAAAGGACAAGAGTAGCGTCCAGAGGGGGGCTGGGTTGGTGGATGTGAAGGCAAACGGACTTTTTAAGGGAGGAAAATTGCTACTTACAAAATGCCAATTTTCTCAAATGGTAATTTTCTCATTTGGAACAATGTTTTGAAGGGAATAAATTGGTTAGGTAATACGGTGTCGCCTTGTCCTTAAAAATACTTGGGTGAATTTTTTGGATTTTTATTTCTAGTTTATTTGCTTTTCAACTCTCTCCCTCGCACCTATTCTTTTTGCCTTTGCGACTTTCACTGTCGTTTAGTATGGTTAGTGAAGGCAAAACGACAACCTTTGGAATGTTAACTTTTTTTATTTTATTTTTCGGGGTGTGTGACGTTTCTTTTATCAATCCATGATTTTGCATGAACTAAAAGAAATAACCCACGAATATTGGCTAAAGACATCATTTGCGGCATTACCCCTGCATATGGACATAATCACCTATGGCTCGCTTCAAGTTTCAGGGTATCTACTCTCCCTTGAACTGGCAAAACTGCATCTACTTGTATCTTGATTCACGATATAAAATGCGTGTGTACCACACACACCACTTGTCAAAACGTTTAAATGTCAAACTAATGTTAGGTTGACACGTTACACATGTCAAATGATCAAATAAATAATAGTTTGACTTGTGAAGCAGAAGTAAAAGTCTTAGAATCTACTATTTGCATCGACAATAATAAATTGGTGCTCTTTTACAGATACAAGGAGAAACAAAAACTTTTGAAAAATCAGGGAAAAAATATACACGATTAAGGACAGATACAGAGGTGAATGACACATTTAACCTCAAATTTACTATCTTTTGTCATGGTCCTCATGGAAAGATAATCTTTCATGCAAATACGCCATCGTATGACTTTGACATCATTTCCGCAACTTCAGACTTCATCACAAGTAAAATTTGTATGAAGAGTCGTCTTTTTGAACCCGATATAAGTTTATTTTCCTTTATCCATACAGCCAAACAAATGAAGCCACTTTGATCCATCATACTACCTTTCAAGAACTAAACCTAATTTCACACAAAATCCAACATATTCAAACATTACACCTATCTTCATTTATACTTGTCATCAATGATTTGAACTCCATTTTTTTAATGTCAATTATGGACACCAAGATTACCTCTTTGATTCTTTAATGCACAAAGACAAAACAATCTTGTTGTTTTATGTTTGACACACAATCACCAAATAGTGTATATAATTTTATAGGTGTTCAGGCCTTAATTTTTTATTCTGCAAAAGAACAACTGAAACCCAAATGAGAAAAACAAGTCCCTGAATTTGAGAAGGTGTCAACTCTTTGGCATGCTCAAGTGGTCCTTTCCTTTTCAATTCTTCTGTTTGCTATGCGTCCATTTGTGTCGTTGCGCATGATATACTATAAAGTCTTATAAGCAACCTGCCAATTTATACCTATAATTAGGATTCCACATCGCAGAATTTGGAGTGGTTTTTATACTACACATAAAGATCGTTTAACATAAAAAGAAAGTTGCATCCTTTTGTTGAAAAAGGAATCAAACATTCACTAAACGCCTGTTAAACATGAGAATATGAATGTCTTTATCATTCTTGGTATTGCAAGGGGTGTCAAAGATTTAAATGGGACGGGACGGGCCGGATGAAAGAAATGTATAATGCAGTCTTCGTTTCTTAAAAGCAGAAATCTTCTTCTCACACTGTTGAAAAGAAACAAATGTTGTTCCGTCCCACTTCTTATATATTTCGCTAAAAATGAAAAAAAAATAAATAAATGTTAAAGCAGGAATAGCAGCCTACTGTCGTGCTACTGATCAAAAGAAGAATAAGGGGTTTCTCCAAATGATGCAGGGGACAAGCAGTTCACAAATGGACAAGCCTCTGCATTATAATGATTGAAGAGCATCCAAAGCTCTTTTTTAATTTCATTTGGAGTTCTCTGTATGCCTATTTTGCTTCTGATGCATAATTGATTGTCCAAATGCGGCCAACAATTAGAATTCAATTTAAACTAGCTTGCAATATGTTTCAAGTGTATAGAACAAAAATAAGGTGATCAATAATTTGAGTTTCGTTGTGTGGAATAACAGGGAACTGCCTTTAATCAACTAAAAAAACTATGAAACAAAGAATTTGGAGCACAAACTAGACAGAAAAAAGGCACAGGTAAATAAACTCACTGCTTTGTTCTTTTATTTAATCAATTTCGTAAGCTACCATTTATACATGAAAATATCCGCATCTTCCCGTTAGATCTACCACAGGTTTTCGTACAAAATTATCGTCTTCAAAGACTAGTATATCAGTAAATAAATGAATAAAGCATAGGTTGCTACCAATTTGACTTGGTGTTGGCTACAGTGTAGTAGAAATTGTTAAAATCTGTCGTATTATGTACCTTTCTATTGTGATTTTGAGCGACCGACTCTACAAAGTTTTAATCTGACAGTGAGGTTGCTGCATCCAGATGTAATGCCGCTACCTGCTAAAGAAAGAGAGGCCAGACATTAGGAACATGATTTCCCCCCGCTCTTTCAGTATTTAAGAAGCAGCAAGGACAATATAGTCTTCTATCACTTAATAAAAAAGACGGATTAATAGTATTTTGATAAATCATTAAGCCATGTCTACACAATTTTGTTTCCTTGTCCTCATGAGAACAACTATATTAATCTCCACAAGAAACTATGCAGTATAGCATAATGAACAACAGAACAGAATGAGTTAATGTTCTATGGAGGGCGGAAGGCTAAACAGTTGCTAGCATGCATAGCTTAATATGCTTCAACAGCCACATCGAGTAGAAGATAAGTTATAACCAGTATCTGTCTCCATATTTCAGCAATGGAAGATTAATATAAGTATTGAAGTATAGTTAGTATCATGATAAATCTCACTAGCAAGCCTAGACTGAATCATAACTCCATCCTAGGTAGATGACCTATAAGTGATACTTCAATATGTCTACATGGGACTAGACCGTGCTTGTTCAATCTTCTACAGATGATCGATTATATCCAATGCTATGTAGAACTGAACCTAACGATCTCCTCAAGTTTGTAAAGAGACTGATATGTTGCAGAGCTTACTAAGATTGTGCTGCTGCAAGAATGTTTAGGCCAGTTAAATAAAACAACATATTTTGACATTAGACAAAAGATTTTGACTCTTAATACTAATTAATTATGAACTGTTTGTTATTAATTTCCAGAACCTTGTGGGACAGTAGCCTAGAAAAGCTTAAATAGAGCTTTTCAGAATTGCTGACTGGGAAAGCAATCCCGAACTGGCCATAAAAAAGTGGCAAAACACACCATTAAGCCCCTGAACTTTCATCACTGTTCTATTCAGTTCCCACATGAACTGAGCTATTCACTTCTATTTCATGGTTAACTAGATTCTTTTATACTTTAAAGCATGTAATGATATGAGGATCTGCTTTGAATGGACTAGGTAAACTAAAATATTAAAGTTCCAATAAAGTATAGGAATGAGGAACTAATAGCAAAAACAAAGAGGTCACAAGTCTGATAATGCACTTACCCTAAAGCAGAGGGACCACAGATTTTACTAGTAGCAGAACAAGTTCTGTCAATGGTAAAATGCAACCTGATAAGATCGGGGTATTTGTGAGGGCATTGTAACTTAATCAATGATAATGCTCACTGTGAATTGAGAGGATAACCATGCAGTAGGAATGGCAATGGCGTCAACATGATTGAGGTACCAGCTATGGTGATGGTAAGTCAGAAGCGCAGAAGTTGTTCTGAAAGTAGAGGAATCTCAAGAATCTTTATACTTCATATCAATAAAGAGCATGATTCTCTAATATGGTTTTACTTACCTCAATGCTACCTGAACCCCATGTATCTAGTCCTACTAGATAATATTTAGCAGTAAACATCAGTAAGTATCATTACGAATGCCCAACACTCCTACATGTAGTCTTATTACTATAATCTATTTAGAGCAAAATCTCATTTGGTCTTCAACGAGAAATGGACGATAAATTTCTTAAAAAAATATCTGAGTTAGCACCATGGACAAGTTCATGGCAATTCTGAGATATCATGTAATCTTTCCATATACCCTTCAATCTCTGAGCGCACCAAGGACTCATCATATTGCAGTGTTATTAGTCCAGCTACAAGTCCTTTTGCTTCAACAATCACAAGTATTCATGCAATGCTTACATCATAGAGGCTCTTATATTCAAATTAATGAAAAACTAGATCAGTACTAACTTTAGCCATAAGATCGAATATTGAACAGAATATAAAAATATAAAATGCATTTTAAAGGTTCTTCCACTATATATAATATGACACCATCAAATTAGTTTCTGAAAAGGCTTATTGTTGAATCTTCATCAGCATCAAACAACTTTACCTACAAAAGTCTAAAGCATAGTCCATAGACAAAATTATTGGAGCTTTATCAATAGTTCTCAACCAATCAAATCCTTTCTAGTGCCTAATGGAAGCATAATAGCGATTTTAATAGGGACAAAAAACAAGCATGACGCCAAATATGCAGCAACATAATTTTTGGTTTCATGCGAATAGAAAGCCATCAATAGGGATTATGTATTAATATTTTTGTTACTACACCTGGATAATATCAGCGCCTCTCAACAGCACAATGATGCTTCACCATCTTGTCATTTTAGAATTCCAACAGACTGAATATTTTGATGTAATTTCTGGCAATGCAAAAAATATATAAGATACACCTAATCTAAAATAATTTCACACAATATAAAAAATATTGTATTTTGCACATCTATTAGAAAAAGAAGAAATTCTGAATGAAAGTTGAGTACCAACAAAGGTTTACCTCTATTAGAGAATGAAACTGCAAAGTGGCGTGAGCTCACAAAAATATATGCATAAATGAAATGGCATATAAATTAGTGGGTCCTAGGGTGCAATTTCGAGATTCCACTCTGAGCCCTTATTTCAACAAAGTACCAGGTTGAATTACATAAGAGTTACCAACGGAAGCTCAATTCTCAGAACTTCTTGCTTGTGGTATCATTGTCGAGAGCTTTGCCAACTTTAGCTTGTTCTCTTGACAATATAACATATGTATACCGACTGAAATTACACTTTCGCGATTCCATAAGATGCACAAATTTCAAGCATAAATCTGGATATCCTCCCTGCAATAACCCATCAATCAAAACTACCCAAACAACGAGATCATTGTTCCATTGTTTATCAAGCAAGTTCTCAAATATACTCTGAGCTTCTTCCATCTTACTTGCTCTACAAAGAGCACAAATGAGTACTTGATACATAGACAATGAAGGCCTGAAGCCTTTTTCTACCATCAGATGGAATGTTTTCAAAGCAAGGCTTACTTCTAGATTCTTACAGTGAGAAACTAAAAGTGAGCATAAGATATCAAAATTAGGAGGTAAGCCTTTTTCTTTCATATGATGTACCAATTGACTCGCCTCATAAGATCTTCCCTCTCTACACAAGCCGCTGACTAAAATGCTGTATACATCAATGCTTGGTTCACATTCATTCTCTGACAATCTCGATAAGAGGTTGCCAATCAAATCAATTGAAGTATATCTTTCATTTGAGCTGCAATCATACATTGTCTCATTTTGGGCCACAACTCTTTTAGTGAGTAATTGGCATTCCTTCTGCAAACCTTTCAATAGAACAGAGTAGGTTCGGTAATTTGGTGTGCATCCCATCTCACACATTTGCCGAAGAAGTGTAAAAGCATGATCTAGATTACCAAGCAAAACAAAACCATCCATAAGACATGTAAATGCAATCACATCAGGAACCAATCCTTTCATTCTCATTTCTTGAAATAACTTCTCTGCTGCATCAGCCTCACCTTTCTGACAAAGGCCATAAATTAGAGAACTATATGTATGCACATTTGGCAAACAATTATTCTTTTCCATCTCATCAAAAACCCTGAATGCTAAATTGGTTGCACCATTCTTACATAGCCCATGAATCAAAGAAGAGAAAGTGATGGTGTTTGGTAGCAATCCTAACCCTTCCATCTCAGCACAAACTTCCCTAGCTTCAGAAGCTTTGTTTTCATTAGACAAGCCACTTATAATAGCGTTATAAGTTTCGATACTAGGAGAACAGCCATTATCTTTCATCCTCTCAAGTAATGACAAGGCAGCATCTGTCTTCCCCTCCTTGCAGTAACCATCGATCAAGGCTGTATAATTCCATTGGTTTGGCTTTATTCCACATTTGACCATCTCACTGAAAAGCTCAGTTGCTGATTCCAACTTACCCCCTTTGCAAAAACCTGAAATAAGTTCACAATAGGTCCTCTCATCAGGTTGACAACCATTCCCCTTCATGATATGCAAAAATCTCAATGCATTATTATGATAACCCAATTTCAGGTTTTCAACAATGAGAGTGTTATATGTCACTACATTAGGAGATGGACCGACCTGAAGCATTTTATTGAAAACCATCATTGCCTTCTCCATATCATTCATTGCAAACAACCCTTTCAAAATCTGGTTGTGTGTTTGAACATTTGCCAATCCTTTCATCCAATCAAATATCTTTAAAGCAATGCTAAATCTTTGAACCATACACAAACCATTTATCAAAGCATTATATGTAATTGTTCCCGGAGCTAAACCTTTCCTCACCATTTTATGGTACAACCCTATTGCCACTTCCATTTTCCCTGCACGAAGCAATCCGCTTATAAGAGCAGTATATGTTTGCACATTTGGTCTACAGCCTCTGTCCCTCATAGTCCTCAGAAGGTTAATGGCTTCATCCACAAGCCCAACATCACACAAAGAAGTAATTGGCACTGTATAAGTGTAGACAGTAGGCTCAATCCCTTTGTTAATCATCTCTTTTAGCAAATTCATTGCTTCAGAAATCCTACCTTCATTGCATAAACCATTAATAAGATTTGAATAAGTGACTGAATTAGGTTCACAACCATCCTTAACCATCCTATCCCAAATCTCAAAAGCTGTGTCCAAATTACGGTTGCTACAATACCCAAGAATCAACGAGGTATATGTGAACACATCAGGGCACATATCAAACTCAAATATCTTATTAAAAACCAACATAGCCTCTCGAGTCATCCCATTTTTGCAGAAAATATTAATCATAGTATTAAAGGTCAATAAACTGGGTTTAACCCCACTTGTCAAAAATTGAGTATAGACACTTTGAGCTAAAGCAACCATGTTGAACTTGCCCAACTGAAGCAAAAGAGTATTATAACTGTACAAAGTAAACCCAAAAACACCGATTCCATTCAAATAATCAATTACCCATTTAATCTCATCCTCATTTCTACAATCTTTGATCATCAAAATCCTAACATGATCGGCATGAGAAAAACTTTGATCCATGACGAGCCTATTTAGCATTGCACAATAACATCCCGTATCATGTTTGTAAAAATGCCTCCTCGAAATCCAATAAAAGAACTTAAGGGCAGCGTCTGTATTATTGTGGGTATCAATAATTTTGGAAACAAGAAGAGGGGTGAGAGAAGAAGCGAGCCGGAGGAGCTTAGGGTTTTTGGGCCAATTAGGATCAGTGCATAAGAGGTCGAGGACTTTGCAAATCAAATTGGTTGAGTGAGTTTTGCTGGAATTATAGTTAGGTTTAGAAGAGAAAAGGAGGAAACGAATATGATTTTTCAAAAGAAAAGGAGATTTGATTGAGGGATGGAACATTTCATGAAGGGAAATGATTCGGAACAAGAAACATAAAATAGGTTTGATGAATTGGAGGCGCTCAGTAACTCTGAACTCCTGGAATTATATCACTCGCCAGCTGAGAATCACATGTTCAAAGTATTGATTAGTGATTGCATAAATTAAAATGATAAAATCACACAATGACTAATCGAGTGAATATCAAAACAAAATTTAAACCCAGAAAATAGTGAGAAAGTGCGCTTACAAATAGGCAGCGGCGGCGGAGGTACTGAACCCAAACAGCAACGAGATAAGGAACTGGCAATCGAGTATTGAATCCCAAAGTATAAAACAAATGGCGGGATTGAACAATGAGGAGATTCAAGTTCACGAAGGAGGAGAAGGTGAAACGTGGTCATTGGAGGACCATAATCATTGCTAGGCTTGAACTTGCCTGCTGCTGTGGAAAAGGCAGCTTCAGCAACGTTGGATGCAAATCGCAGTCCTTAATTGATAAAATCTTGTATCTTCAGGGTTTGTTTTTGGAAAATTATTTTCCGAAACAATTTTAACTTCTAGGTCTTCCCATCTATATTTACTTTTAATTTTATTTTTATTTTTTGTAAAAAACTTATTTTTTTTCTTTTATCTTATAACTTGATTTTAAATTAAAAACATCCGTAATATAATAAAAAATATTGTGTTATTTGATTTTTAAGTTAAAATTCATTTAGAAGTGAGTATAAAAAAATAAGTTAAAGTTATAAAGGATATTAGGATGAGAAGAAGTCTTTGAATTTTAAATAAATGTATTACATGGTGATAAATTTCATATTTAATTGATATCTGCATATAATAGCGATTTTGGCTCTTATTTAAAAATGTTTAAGTAATTTAGGCCCATTTGTTTGGAGGAATATCACCGTAAAATACAATATGATGCTTGACTACAATTCCATGAAAATATTTTCTAACCATAAATTTAAATATAAATTGTTAATATGTGAAATATAAAATAATAATAAGTATTATATAATATATGTCATGCATATCGGATATATTTTTATATAAAAATAAATGTAGATGGAGTAAGCGAATGTGGAAATATTGATGATAATGGGAGTGTCAAAGATGAAATAAACATACACGACATGGATGATGGCAGAAGGGGATGAGGAAAAGGTGGTTGCAGCAGCGTGAAGGAAGCGTAGGAGATGGTGGCGGAGATAGTGACAGCGACGTCAGTGGAGGAAGGTGAACATAGTAGTGACGAGATCAGTGAACGAGATAGTGATAATGGTGGAAGAGATTGTAAATGGAAGAGGTGGTAGTGGTGGTGGCAGGATGAGATGGAAATGGTTAAGATGGAAACAGTGGAGGAGGTGAACTTGGTGGTTAAGGGAAGGCCGGGAGGTGGTGGTGCTGAAAGATGTATTGGTAGGGTCGAGTAAAGATGAGATAATGATCACGGTGACAAATTAGTGGAGGAGGTCATGAAAGTGGTAGATATGGTAATAGTGAAGTCGATGTGGTGGTGGTGGAGGAAGTAGCATTGGCTGTGGTGGTGAGATGGATGAAATGGTGGTGGTATGTGATGACGGTGGCGGGGTAGAAAAGATGTTGGTGGTTGTAGTGGGATGGAGAAAGCGTTGGTGGTGGAGGGATGGAAGCGGTGATGTTTATGATGACGAATTTTTAATTACATTAAATCATAGTAAATAAGATCTCTTTAGGTTTTCGTTTTACTAACACACTAACAGTTAGCCATTTACATTTTTGAAAAATGATAAAAAATATCAAGGTTTTATATTCATCACAGATAAGATTGGCAAGTTTACATATTCAGTAAGGCGTATGAGAAAATATAGGTTGTGAGTTTTGTAGGTTAATTTAGCATTCCTCAGAGCCAGCGTATGTGGGGGACATTTTTTCTATTCAGTAGCAAATTAAACTATTGAAGTAGGAATTCCTTGGTGAAAATCATCAAACACTGCATTTCAACTAAATGCATATGTAACATAATATACTAGTCGATTAAACCGCAAAAGAAAGATAAAATATTACATTTACAGAAGAAATACTAAAATACTTGCACACAAAATTAGAGAAAGATAGAAAAAAAGGTTCATTTGCCAGGCACAAAGTTAGTAGCATAAGCCCAGGCATTGTTAGCCACAGGATCAGCCACATGATCATACAGATTCTCAATGGGACCTTTCCCTGTAACAATCGCCTGAACAAAGAATCCGAACATCGAAAACATTGCCAGTCTTCCATTCTTAATCTCTTTCACCTTCAGTTCCGCAAAAGCTTCCGGATCATCAGCCAATCCAAGAGGATCAAAAGCACCTCCTGGATATAATGGGTCTAGCCCTTCCCCTAAAGGCCCTCCTCCAATTCTGTACCCTTCAATTACTCCCATCAACACTACTTGGCATGCCCAGATTGCAAGGATGCTTTGAGCGTGGATCAAATTCGGGTTTCCCAGATAATCCAGCCCGCCCTCTGAGAAGATTTGGGATCCCGCTTTGAACCAAACTGCCTCGCCGAATTTCACGCCGTTCTTTGACAGGATTTCGGGGAAAACGCACCCAAGAGCTCCAAGCATTGCCCATCTGCAGTGGATCACTTCCAGTTCGCGGTTCTTGGCGAATGTCTCGGGGTCTGCGGATAGTCCAGCTGTGTCCCACCCGTAGTCACCGGGGAATTCGCCCGTCAGGTATGATGGAGTTTGCTCCGAGAATGGTCCCAAGTACTTCGGGCGGTCTGGGCCGTACCTGTTTCAGTTCAATACCATGTACGTGAGTACTCAAGTTTAGAGATGCCAAAAATTACAACTAAAAGTCAATTGAGTAGATGCCCATATAATAATGTTATTTTGGATTATCAAAACGAAAATAAAAATATTAGTGTCCTAGAAATTCCCATGCTGGGGGGCTAGATATATAGGTGATTTGAACATACCAGATGCTCTCAGGAGCGCTCTTGACAGTTCTACGCATGACATAGCGGCCACCGCCGATGTGGCCAACTTTACGGATGAGCTCATTGGAAGGTTTGAGAGCAATCTGGCCGGCGAAAGCGGAGTGATGGATACCAGAGGCTGCCATTTGTGTAAGAAGAGTATGAGAGGTGAGGATGGAAAGGAGAGGAGAGTAGAAGAGAGAGTTTTAATGGAAGTTTTAGATTAGGAAATCTCCACATCAGCGCAATGGATTGGGATGTGGATTTCCATGTAGATTTTTTTCAGGGTTAGTATAGGTTTGTATTTTGCCACGTGGACTCCTAAGATTTCCAAACTTCAACGTGTTATTACGCTCCACATATCTACCATTGGACATGAAACCATCGCAAAAAAGATTTTCAACTTTTACAGCAATTGCAACCTCTGATTTTTTTATTTTTTATTTTTGTCTTTTAAAAGGTGAACATACGAGTAAAATTTATCCTGCTAATTTTATTTCGGAGGGGTATGATATTATACACTTTTTAGAAATAAAAATTTAATTCTGGCGTATCTTATATCTTTTTAATATTACTCTAAAACTACTTTATATAATTTCTTTTCTTTTCAAAAAAAATTATATTAGGCCAACTGAATATGTAACATCAAATCGTATACTATTATATGCATTGTTTCAACCTATAAGTGGACGAGTTGTGCTACATTTGGGCAGCACTTGTAAGAGTCTAATGTCAAAAAAAAACCTCAGCTATAGAAATATTTAGGCTTAATATATCACGAGATGTCTCAAGTTGTCCCAAAAAACTTCCTGCCTCCCTGAACTTTCAAAGTGACCCCGTAGCTACCTCAACTTTGAAAAATTGCACCACTTTGCTCCTATGTCATGTGTCAGCTTCTGATTGGAGTGAGAAAATTTAGAAAAATGACATCTTTGAAAAGTCAAACAACCAGAAAAGGACACGTGGCATTTAGGGAGCAAAGTGGTGCATTTTTTGAAAGTTGAGGTAGTTACGGGATCACTTTGAAAGTTCAGGGAGGTATCAAATTTTTTAGGACAACTTGAAACACCTCTTGACGCATTGAGCCAAATATTTATAGAGATGTTATTATTTCATGTTAAAAAACTAGTTCATTTAGAACTTAAATGAATGCATAGTTTTCTTAATTTTCTAGTCCACTTGTCAAATATCTTAACATGGTGGTTAAAAAGTGTATTTTTGATATTTAAAATTCTCATGTTGGAGTCAGGTACATATAGAAGAATTCGGAATTCCTTGTCTATATAATTTAAGTCCAGTTTAAATAAATTTATAATTACTCGTTGTTTGGCTGAAATATAATATTGTGGAGCATAATAAGTATTAAGCACTCTTATAGGCCTACTTTCAACTTATTTTCTATAAAATTAAGTTATGTTTTAGTTTAACTCAAACATTATTATCAATATTATTAGAAACTAATAATAACTAATAAAATTATTGAAAATATTATACGCTCTCTCTTGCTACGTTATACAAACAAAGATGCATTCAAAATGAAAAGTGTTTTTTCTTCAAAAAAAAAAAATGAAAAGTGTTTCTTAAACATTATTTTTCAAAGGTTGTTCCAACCACTTTGGCTGTGAAATAATTAGTAATTTACTTTTAATATTTCTCTCCTATTGAATTAAAAATGTCAGCTTTGAAACTAAAGATGATTAAATCTGAAACAACTAATCAGATACAGAAGAAATAGAGAGTAGAGATGATCGAGGGCACGTTTACGAAGAAAAGAAGAATTAGCGAAGGATTAGAAATTTTTTAAGGAGAAGCTGAAATTATATTAATTTTTTATTGATCAATTCGATTGTGTAACATTTATTGTAAAAATAAGAATCCGTCGTCAGTTTAGAAAACTGTTATACTGTAATTTCTTAGTACAAATTAAGATACCAATGTCCGAGTCAACTTAAAGAATAAAAGGTACAGTTACCTCAAATAAACACCTTGAAGACATTACATGAATTGGAATAAGACAACTGCTGCTAAGCAATATGTTGAAAAAAATAATAATACAACACAGTTAGAGTAAAGGGAAAATGTTAAAAAATGTATGGTTTAGGAATTTTATTTATATATATACCATTCTTTTACATTTATGTCTTTTTTAAAGTTTTCAATTACATGTTTTACGTTCCTATATATTCTCCCCCTCATTGATGACAACCATACGCATCATGTTTCTTTTTTCAGTTTCTTATCTTATTCATGTTGGTTTCGATCTACGCTCACCACACCCATTTGATGTCCAATGAAGGTACGGATCGAACTCCGTTCTTCTAAGGCTGGATGAACTGATCGAACTCCATTCGTCTAAGGCTGGATGAACTAGCTCCGATTTTCTATAAAATAGACACTCCGACCAAGTTAATGACCACGCTCACCGCACCAATTTGATATCCAAAGAAAGTACAAACTGAACTCCGTTCTTCTATGACTGGATGAATTGGCTCTGGTTTCCTACAAACCAAAGCTTGGTCAGAAGTCGTAGGCATCAGCACTCCGACCAATTCACAGACTAGATGTGCGTAGTTGAGAGTATTAAATTGGGTATAACGTGTACTTAAATGTGTGAAAAGGGGGTTTATAAAGGGTTTGGTGTAATGATGATATAACGGGGTCTACCTTCCAACTTTGTCGAGCTGTGTCAGGCGGCCGCACTGGCAGTTGAATCACCATTAATGCCAATGACAATGACTCGTTCTCACCCAAGTAACTTCGAGGATCCTTAACGCTAAATTCTGAAACCTTCACTTTAGGCAAGGCCATCCATCATTGTGTTATTGTTGAAATGGTCGTTGCGCACAAACTAATGCTACACGGTTGTGATCCATTCGAGCTTTCCTAGCATAGTTTAATCCATGATCAGAT
>CAOJBI014065028.1:0-11672 GCA_948277035.1 Euphorbia corollata
TTACAAAAAGTAATGTCTCAACTTGTCTTGATTGACTGGGTTGACAAACTTATTTCCGTCCATATCCATGATATTGACTACCCCTTTACTAATTCTTTACCACACATAGGTCATCCCAATTCGGTTGAAACTTACCCCTAGCATTAGTGTGCATTTTTTGGGCTTGCTTCAAGACTAAGTCTCCGGTTTTCAATGGTAGATTCTGAAGCTTGACTCTGTGATTATAGGCTCTAGCCATACGTTGCTGATACATTTGGAGACTATTGAGTACTGCAAAATGGTTTTCATCAATCAGATTCAACTCATCGTATTTGGCTTTTGCCCAATCATCTTCTGATAACTCTGCCTCAAGAGCTACAAGTAGAGACTTAACTTTCATTTCTGTGAGGAGTACTACTTTTGTCCCATATACCAGAGAAAACAAAGTCTGTCCAGTTGGAGACCGAATGCTGGTACGATATCCCCATAATGCAAAAGGTAAATGGTCTGCCCAATCTCTGTAGCTGACTACCATCTTTGAGAGGATTTTCTTAACTGATTTGTTTGCCGCTTCTACTACTCTGTTGGCCTGTGGTCGATATAGTGATGAATGATAATGCTCAATACCATATCTTTCCATCAGATCAGTAGTATCACCTTGGAACTGGACCCCATTATCTGTTATCAGATGATATGGGATGCCAAATCTTGGTTGTGATGCTTGTATAAGATTTCGCTTCAACTCACTTTGAGAAGTAGTCAATATCCACGATTGTGAATCGATGTCCATTTGTTGATAAAGGCCTTATTTCTCCGATAATGTCAATTCTCCAGGCTGAGAATGGCCAGAGTGTAGTTAAGCCTTGTAGCTCTATGGGGGGAAGATGACTAATATCCCTGTGAATTTGATAGGTATGGCATGACTTAACTTCTTGCATGCAATCAGCCACCACATTTAACCAGAAGTAACCCTTATGTTGGATTATCTTAGTCAACAAAATTTCATTCATATGCGGACCACAATCTCCTGAATGTACTTCTTTCATCATTACTACAACTTCTTGCTATGTCAGGCACTTCAACAACAAACCGTCAAATGATCTTTTGAACAGATCATCTTCTATTAGACAGAATTGAATTGATAACCTTCTTACTATGTTTTTGTCTGAATTTGTGGCTTCTTCGGGGTAGCTTCCATCTTTCAAGTACTTGAAAATATCAGTGTACCAAGGTTCTTCCAACTTTTCCATAGCTTCTATTACTGAAACATAAAACGGGATTTTTCCCATTTCTAAAAAGAGAGGCTTCATCGATCGGGCCTGAGGTCCTTCCCACATAGATGCCAAGGTTGCTAGTGCATCTGCTATTTGATTATATTCTCTAGGCAAGTAGTAAAATTCGCATGCACAAAATAGCCATGCTTTTCTCCATACGGCTTCTAAGTAAGGCCTAAGGTATTCTTCTTTCAACTACCACTCTCTTGTGATATGCTTTATTACTAAAGCAGAATTACCAATGACTTTGACCCTGTCGACTTTTAGATTCATTAGAGTTGTCATACTAAATAAACAGGCTTCATATTCTGCCACGTATTGGTAATAACAAACTCTAATCATTTGGATAGAGGTATCATTCCTCCTTGTGGTGTAATTATGATGACTACCAGACCTGCAACTCTTTTATTCATAGCTGTGTCAAAGTACATCTCTCATCTCGTTGAATCTTTTGACACAACAGCCAATTGTTCATTTAAGAATTCCAGGTTTTCAATGTAATCAGATTCCAATGATTGATTTTCCAGGCATTCAATCACTACCCTTCCCTTGATAACTTTCTTTGTAACATATTCAATGTCAAATTCAGAAAGCAGTAATATCTATCTAGACAATTTTCCTATTAAGGAAGGTGTCTGATAAAGATAATTCATCATGTCAACTTTAGCCATAACTTGTATTCAGTAAGATTGGAAATAGTGTCAGAGTTACTTTGTTAGTCATACTATAGCAGCCCATATCTTTTCCACTATCGTATAGTGGGACTCATATTCGAGCAACTTCTTACTGAGGTAGTAAATAGCATGCTCTCTCTTGTCATCATGCTCTTATACTAGCATTGTCCCTATTGACCTTCGATTTCCAGATACAAAACCAAAGGCTTCTTTGGAATGAGGGGTTTTAAAATTGGTAGACTGGCTAGGTAAGCTTTAATTTTGTCGAAAGCTTCTTGACACTGTTCTTTCCGTTCAACAGGTTGCTGTTTCTTGAGAAGTTTGAAGATGTGTTCACATATAATAGTTAATTGTGCTATAAAGTGTCTGACATACTGGAGTTATCATAAAAAGCTTCGGACCTCCTTCTCAATTTTGAGAGCTGGCATTTGATGTATGGCTTTGATCTTATCAGGGTCCATCTCTATACCTCTTTGGCCCGAGGTTACTTCAAATACACATTTCTTTGGATTGAAGCATAGATTCTATTTCTCGATTATGGTGAGGAATCTATTTAGCATAGCATGATGCTCTTCGGGGGTATTGGATTTGACTAACATGTCATCTACATATACTTCTACTTCTTTGCGGATTAGGTTATGAAGTAGAGTAGTGAAAGCTCGTTGATAAGTTTCCCTAGCATTTTTAAATCCAAATGGCATGACCCGATAGCAATATATGCCCCATTATGTGATGAAATCCAAATGGCATAGCCTTGTTCAAGTCACGAAAGTCTACACATACTCTTACTCTACCGTCTTTCTTGACAACCGGAACTACTTTCGCAAGCCATGTGGGATATTCGACTACTTCAAGAAATTTTGCCTTGATCTGTTTGGAAATTTCCTCTTTCATCTTCTCAGCCCATTCCAGACGCAATCGTCTCATTTTCTGTTTTACTGGATGGATTTTAGGATCTGTGGGTATCCTATGTTTAGCGATGTGTTGATCAACACCATGCATGTCATCATAAGACTAAGCGAAAGCTGTAATGTGTTTTTTAATGCTTTTGTTAATTCTCTCTCTTGTTCGATGGATAATTGATTGGAAATGAATACCATTTTAATTAGGATCAGTTTCTATGTTTAAATTTATTTCTTTGGTGACATTATCGTTAAAATTGAAATGCTAGATGTACGCTAGAACGAATGAATGGAATCATAATCAGAAACACAATCCAAGTAAGCAAAGTTTCCACTTTTTATTGAATGCATCATAAACTACATTATTAAGTTCAAATATATTAGATAGGATGACAAAATATTCATCCTGTTCTATAGGCACTTGCTCTTCTTCTACACCTGATTGTATTGTAGGAATCATGACTATTTCTTCATCGTCATCATCAATCTCCATTTTAGCTTGTCCTTTATCAGTCAAAGCTAGCTATTGCTTGGTTTCTTCCACCAGATTATGTTGGGCTTTAAGCTTATTGGCGAGAGTACCGAGGAGTTCTTCTTCTTGGATTGAAATATTCGGGTTCCTTCTGGTTCTTTTCTCACCGCATTGAATTGGACGATCTACTTGCCCGAGAATCTTACAAGAGTCAATATAAATGATATTCATTGTTTGCTCCACGATCTTCTTTCCTTTAATCATGTTAGTAATCAAACCTTTCCCATACTTATGAAAGTCCATTATATCTGAGAAGATCTCAAACCCCGACTGAGTCTTTGACATAAGAGTAACTGGTTCTAGGGCTCTGTTATAAGGATTTGTCTTGCTCGCCTGAAGCTGATAGGTTGTAAATACAACATGTTTTTTATGCATAATTCTATATCTTTTTTGACATGTTTTTAGTCTTTATGGACTTTTTTACTACCGTTTTCAATTATTTCTGGTCTAGAAGGTGATTTGGAGAAAAGATGATAATTCTGCCCAAAAAGAGCATTTGATCGAGATTTTGGTGCATGGACCGAGACAATAATAAGTACCGGTGATTTCCACAACTTATAAAAGATCCTAGAATGTTATACTCAACGTTTTGGTGAAGAAATGAAGTCAAAACAGTCCGGATTCACTAAATGGGAAGAAGTCTATGTTGGAAAAAGTGCCAAAACAAGAAGAGAGTTATTTTCCTAAATTATGCACTATTTGGGAAAGATCAACTCAGCTGCAATTGATTCCAAATTGAGAGACTAAAGAGGAAAACCTAAAAGTGGAAAAACACAAGGACTTCCTATTCAAGACTAGTTAGGAAAAGCATCAACTTCATCTCCTATAAAAGCAAGGCTGATACAATGGAGCAAGGATTAGCTAGTATATATAATTTTCAGTTAATTTATGTTTTTAGGATTTAGTTTTCTGCTTTCATTTACCTTTAATTTGCTTTTGCTTTGTTATTTTCTTACTCAAGCTTTTAGTCCCTGTAGGTTTTAATTCAAGTCTCTTTAGTTTATGTTCTTTGAATTTCAAGCTTTTGAATACTTTTACTACCTTAATTCAATTCCAGTTTTATCTAAGTATAATTTCCTTCTTTAAATTCTTGCAATTTACTTACAAGCCTTTACTTTTCATCACATATTTATTTTCCAGTCTCTTTACTGCTTTATGCTTTTAATTACAGTCATGTCTAGCTAATCTTCTAGTGACTTAACCAAGTAAGGGTCAAGGCCATGTTTGATTAGTGTGAGGACATTATCTTGAATACCATAACTCACAAGGAAACTTATTTATCAATCTCGATACATAATCTAGAATCCTTAGCCTCGCTATGGTTTGATCAACCATAAGGTAAGTCTTTGTGATTTATAGTTATCTCTGACTTTTGCATTCGTAATTGTACCTAAGGAAGAGTGAGTAATAGCAGTCTCACCGAGACTGGAGAGCGACAATCTAACCCTTTTTGGGAGTATCACTACCTATTGGTTAGGGTTTGGGCTTTTCTAATTCATAAAGGTATTTATCGGTGAGCTCTTTGGCGTGAAGTTGAGAGTCACGGTGAGTTAGAAGGTGATTGAGGTGCGAAGCACAGTCTCCATACAAAGTAAGGAATATTTGTTGATGTTGTACTGTAGGAATGTTAATATAACTAAACCTAAGTCCCGCTGCAGTGTATCCCTTTATCCTGTGATCACTTTGATACATGGTCTACTCTGAATTGGTCATGTCATTCTTTTTTATTGAATTATTTACTATTTTTACCCTACCTTACTCTCTTTGCCTTTATAAATACTGAAACTAGGTCACACTAATTATCATTCACTATAAGATTATTTGTTTGGACCTATCCCTGTAGGATCGACCTCTGCTTACCCTATCTCTATACTATTTGTAAGGAATAAATTATCTTTTGGTGGTCTCGACACCCATCAAAAGTTTGGCATCATTTTTGGGGATACGATTCCTTATCAAGTTGTTTTCTTAGTGAATGACTAGAGCCACAACTAGTGGTAATGAGCTTCTCTTTGACTCAGACATGGAAAGATCCAACCTAGCTCGCGCTAGGCAGGTTCGTGAACAGAGAGAATCTCAATGTCTTACAGGTATTTTGACTGATCCCAGTAACGACTCCAACTTTACATAAGAACTGTTTGACAATACCGACTCCGATTTTGAGTTAAAGAAGCCACAATGACCATGGCTGACGAAGAGAGGTCAATCAAAGACCTCATACAAGTCTTAGTGGATCAACCACCTCTTTGCATTACTTACCCTGCTGAAACTGAAGCGAATAATTTTGAATTAAAGTCTGTATTCATCCAAAGTTTACATAAATTAACCGGGAGAGCCAATGAAGATCCATATACACACTTGTAGCAATTCCATATGACATGAACCACAATGAAACTATAGAGAGTCTCTTTAGACTTAGTGTAACTCAAATCTTTCCCTTATTTCTCTCTTGAAGATACAAATAAGGATTGGTTCTTTTATCTACCACCAGGATCGATCAACACTTGGGCAGAGATGTCTAGAGTCTTTTTAGAGAAGTATTTTCCAGCATCAAGAGCAATCACTTTGAAGAGACAGATCTGCACAGCTAAGATGAAGGACACAGAGAATCTCCATGATTATTATGAAAGGTTTCAACATCTTATCACTTGTTATCCTCCTCACGGATTCACACAGCAAGCCCTAGTCCAAATCTTCGATGAAGGACTCCCCGAGAGCATGCAAGCAATCATTGATGCAACTAGTGGAGGAGCCCTTATCAACAAGTCTCCAATAGTAGCTTGGAAACTCATCAAGACTTTGGCAGCAAACTCTTAGCAATTCAGTGACCATGATAGTAGATCCCATCTTAGAACAGTCAACGAGATCAATAGATATGAACTTAGTGACAAGATTGACCAGCTGTCAAAGCTTGTCCATGCTATGGCTGTTAAGAATGAAGTCATAAAGGGATGTGAAATTTGTACAAAGACCACTCATGCAACAGATTAATTTCCACGTATTGGTGACCCTAAATTTGAACAAGTGAATGCAATGGGTTACTTTGGGAATAGATAGCCTTATGTTCCACCTCAACAAAGGATTCAGACCAACTAGCGAGATAATCCTACAATAGGATGGGGTAATAATTACCACCATTTCTAGAGAGACTAGAAAAGACCAACAAGATCAAGGAGAAGAAGGAAATTTTTTAGACCTTAAGGAAAGTTAAGATCAACATCCCGCTACTTGATGTGATTAAGCAAATGCCCAAATATGCTAAATTTCTCAAGGAGCTCTGTACTAACAAGAAGAAATAGCAGGACCTGGATAAGGTCTTGATGGGGGAGAATGTTTTCGCAATGATTCAATGCAAGTTACCTCCAAAGCTGAAGGACCAAGGGATGTTTGCAATCAATTGCACCATAGGCTAGGTTGGGATTCAAAAGGCTATATGTGATCTCGTTGCATCTATTAATGCCATGACTTCTTCTATCTACAAACAGATACAAGTTGGCAATAATATGCCACTCAAGGAGACTAGGACAATCTTGCAACTTACAGATCGCTCCGTTGTCTACCCAGAGGGAATCTTGGAAGACTACTAGTCAAGGTAAATAATTTTGTTTTTCCTGCTAGCTTTTATGTTCTTGATATGTGTGGTGTAAACAAGAAGGGAAACACAGATTTACTGCTAGAGAGACCATTCTTGAGCACTCCCAATACCAAAATTGACATACATAATGAGTCTCTATCTATGGAATTCAATGGTGAAACAGTCGCATTAAATGTTTATGATACCATGAAGACGTCTTCAGAAGACTCAAGTCTCTATAGCATTGACAATCTTGATCCTGTTATTCAACAACTTTTTGAGATGAACCTTCCTCATGAATTTTTGGTCACATTCATTAAGACTCTTGACACAGAGAGCCCCGATGATTCGAGCTTCAATGATAGAGTGGAAGAGGCATTCCTCAATCTTGATATGCTTCCTCCAATGGACAAACCAGGACCAAAACTTGATCTTCCTCCTTTTAAAAAGCTAATTCCTTTCATCATTCAAGCACCGAAATTGGAACTTAAAAGCCTTCCAAGTAATCTTAAGTATGCTTACTTAGGGGATAAGGAAACATTCCCGGTAATCATTTCAAGCAACATGAGTACTGATGAGGAGTAGCAGTTGATCTCTTTACTTCAACAACATAAAGAGGTGATTGGATGGACTATAGCCGACATCAAAAGAATTAGTCCTACCACTTGTATGCACAAAATCAAGTTGGAGAAAGATGTGAAGACTTATCATCAACCTCAATGAAGACTCAACCCGCTTATAATGGAGGTAGTTAAGATGGAAGTGATCAAACTCATGGAAGCTACCTAATCTATCCTATTGCTAATAGTGAATGGGTTAGCCCAGTTCAAGTAGTTCCCAAGAAGATAAGGATCATGGTGATAACAAATGACGAAGGAGAACTGGTCCCAACAAGAGTGTAGAATGGATGGAGAGTTTGTATAGACTACCGAAAGTTGAATGTTGCAACTAAAAAGGACCACTCTCCTCTCACATTCATTGATCAAATGCTGGAGAGACTAGTAGGGAAGTCTCATTAGTGTTGTCTCTATGGAATGCGAAGATTCCATCAGATCCCGGTAGCACCAGAAGATCAGGACAACATCACTTTCACATGTCATTTTGGAACTTTTTCTTACAGAAGGATGCCTTTCGGTCTCTGTAATGCTCCTGCTACTTTTCAACGATGCATGGTAAGTATCTTTATTGATTATGTTGAAAATATCATCAAGGTCTTCATGGATGATTTTATAGTGTATGGAGACTCGTTTGAAGCATACCTAAGCAATCTTGGTACTTAGTACTTAGCTATGAAAAATGCCACTTCATGGTAGACTAATGTATGATTTTAGGTCATGTTTTCCTAAAAAGGGTATAGAGGTTGATAAAGCTAAAATTAATGTTATTCAAACATTTCCTTACCCTACTTTTATGAAAGAAGTTAGGTCTTTTCTTGGACATGCAGGTTTTTATCACAGGTTTATAAAGAATTTATCAAAGATTACCGAACCTGTAAGCGGACGACCTCAATCCTGTGCGGACGCCGCGAGGCGTCGCCATTAACATAATGATGTGGGGTTTTCGAAAATATAGAGTTGTAAAGATGTAAAACTTGATTTCCATTTAGAAAGATTTTTGAAAGACCCGAAATTGAATATATAGTCTTAAGATAAGGAGTCGCCACCAGGATCAGCTCATCCGGGAAATTTTTGGTACAGCCTAGATTACGGGGTGTTCGAGACAATACCTTAGTACAGAGATCAGGTTCGGGATGAGTTATCTATTTCGTCATTAAATGAGTTATATTTCATTGGTTTGAAAACCACCTTTATGATATTCCAATTCAATCTAATACGTTTTCGGTTTAAATGTTATTTAACGCGCATGAGGAAAATGATAAATAAATAAAGTGCAGAAATATAAACATGTAGGAAAGTAAATGCGCCTATTCTACGAGGATTAATTACATCATGGGATTGGGGAATTACAAACGCCTATTATACGCGACATCTAACAAATATTACAATCGCCTATTATACATCAATATCTAACAAATATTACATTTTATTTGAAATTAAATGCAATATCCGAAGGAAAATAAATCCTAATATTCATCTAACCTAAACTACTTGCATCCACAAAGGTTAGCACATGAGATAAATCACGACACAAATATGCACGAATGTGCCAAGTATACTCGAGTTTAGCAATTTTGGCGAGACCCGTGTGGTCTATTAAAAAATGGTGAAAACTTTATCGGCTTATCTTTATAAAAATGATTCATTTTTATATTCACATATGTTGGTCATTTTTATTAGAGAAAATGCCGCATGTGAGTTTCGTTGGGTCGGATATCTGGTAAATGTGTTCCCTTCGTGTGGGTTCCTAATGATAATTTCGAAATCATAAATCTTTGGTCAATTTTCAAATAGTGAAAACCATAATTACATGACTAAAAATGGCTTAAAAATAATAAATAATAATTAATAAAGAAATTACATTTAATAGAAATGACATGTATGAAAACAAACTTTGAATTAAATCCTGATTCAAAAACTAAAACTTCCGAAAATCATAACTTTTACTACGATTTTCAGATTCAAATAATTTTTATCATTTCGGAAAGCTTATGAAACGTAAAACATGATGAAAATAATTAACTTGGATAACAGTTTAAGACTGAAAAGCCATAAACAGTTCGTACATCCAAAATCGAGAACAACGATTTTTACTAAAATTCAAAAAATCATAACTTTAGTTATACTAGTCTGTTTTTAGTGATATTTATCATTTCAGAAACCACATAGTGTGGTAAATCTAATAAAAATAATATTACTCATGATAAAAATATATTTCAATCCTACAATTGAAAACAGTAGCATGGTACCAGAAAATTGAAATAGATTTTTACAAAACTTTGAAAATTCATAACTTTTGTTATTCTTGTCAGTTTTGAACAATATATCACATCTCGGAAACCTCAAGATGTGAAGAATATTTTAGTATAAAGAAATTACCAAAAATTATTAAAGCTAAATTTCGATTTTTACAAAACAGTTTGATAAGCGGGAATGGTAATAACCGAAAACAAAAAAAAAACTTTTAAAGGCAAGTAACTTGAATATTATGAACATATCACACAACAAGCAAGCATATAAATGAAAGAATAGACTTTAGAAACTTAGAGGCTTACCCCATATTCATGGATCCACTTCTTCAAGACCCTCAAAGTCCTGCGAGAAGCTCTCTTCATTTTTTGTTGTTGTTGATGGTTTGTGTAAATCTTTGTCAAGGAGTGAATGTATGACCCCAAAATGAAAGGATAAGATTCAGGAAGTGTATTAACCTTTAATTGTTAATGAAAATGGTGTAGTAACCAAGTAAATATGATTAAACTAAGTCTTAATGATGAACCTTCTTCTCTAATCCTCAAGTTTGCTTAAGAGAATGTAGTATAACCCATTTTTCCTAGGTTTGGAACAGAACTTAAAAGACTCTAATGCTCAATCCCTCTGGTTAGACTCAAGATCCGAATGTTATGATCCTTATGGTAAAGTTTTAGAATGATCCAACGGTTGTTTTTCCGACAATGTTTGTCAGAATATGACTGGGCAAAATATGGTGGTTATGGTTATCAAGACTTAATCACTGAAGAACACACCCTCCTTTCCTCTCCTTCTCTAAGCTTTCTTTTTCTCCCTAATTCTAGAACTCAAAAATCTTATCTTGCTTCTTCTTTTCGTCCTCCTCTCTCCTCCCTTTGTTGAATTAATCCAAGTCTTCATGGAGCTTCCTTCAATCTAAAAGACAAAGTCAATACCTACTTCTCACCCATACCTCCACATGGATATTTTGGCTATCAAATTAAGTAGAAAATGGACATTGACAAGGATGGGTGATTATTGGCTTTTTCTCCCGTAAATTAAGGCTAGTTGACAGGAAGCGGTTGCTGATGGAGCTAATATCGTTAACCCATTCTGCCCCGGATTAGAATGGAATCTAAAAGAATCCAATGCTCAATTCCTCTGGTCAAACTCAAGCTTAGGATGTTATGATCCCTATGGTAAAGTTTTAGAACGATCCAAATGTTGGTTTTCCAGAAATGATTGTCTGAATATGGCAGGGCAGAATATTTCTAAGCCTAAAATTTGCTTTGAAAATGGCTTCTAAATCTCAAGATACCTAAGGAGAAGGTGATCTACCCAAATGAGACCCAAGTTCATACCATTTTCATGAACTTAAACCTATAAAGCTGAAATTCCAAAGTGTTTAGGCTTGGGCCAGATTTTGGTTTACTTCGGTTGAGTTTTGATGGGTTTGGGTTTTACAAACTTTAAAATCAACACAGAGAGCTTCTTCCGGATGAATTCGGGGTCTTGTCAAAATGAAATACTAACAAGGAAAGTAAGTTATAGCTTCATCATTGTTCTTGTGAGGGGAGTGAAAATCTCGTGCTCACAACATTCGGATTCTATATGCCAACAAATCAAGCTCAGCAACAAAAAAAACAACACCAAAATTATAGGAAATGAATATCACCATACCCATAGAAGCCATCTTTCGCTGGAATTGTTCGATCGCGGGAGCAACAGCTTTGATCTGTGAGCGGAGACTAAACGAAGAACGCCAATCTACACCGTGGCTCCAGCGGGGGACAGAAGAACGGATTGATCGAAGGGAAGCTGAAAAGCTAAGAGATCGGCTCTGGCTTGCAGTAGGCAAATGACTATGAGGAGTAAATTTAGGCAGAGGAGAAGA
>CAOJBI014073413.1:0-12406 GCA_948277035.1 Euphorbia corollata
GTCCACCGGCCGCGCGCGCGGCATCGGGCAGTGCGGGCGCCTTTGCGTTGCTGCGGGCGGGCATGAATTTGCGCAGATCGCCGGTGACCATGAGCGTCTCGCTCAACCAGAACCCGGCCACCGCCAGTAACGCCAGCCACAGCAGCGCCAGGCCGATGCGGCGGTTTGCGTTCAACTTAAACGCCATGCGCAAGCCTCGCTGGGCCAGCGGAACGTCCACCGGCCGCGCGCGCGGCATGGGATCGTGCGAGCGGCTTGCTTGCGCCGTGGGCGCCGCGTCACGCGCCCGATCCGTGGCATAGCGTGGTCAGCGCGGCCGCATCGGTCACGCTTGCGGCCGCGCGCGCCGCACCGGCCAGCAGCGTGCGTTGCACGTCGCCCTTGGCCGGCTGGCTCTCGATGCAGCGCAACTCGTCATTGCGCCCGTACAGCCGCAACTCGCGCACCTGCTTGGCCACGGCAGCGTCCTTGGGCTGCAGCGTCAGTTGCCAGGCCTGCGGCTGGCCCTGCCCGCTGATGCGGTAGTGCTGCTCCAGCAGCGCACGGTCGCCGGCCAGCAACGCGCCGAAGCCGGACTTCAGGCCGGCCAGCTCGGGCACCCGGCTCAGCGAAAAACGCCGCGGCGATTTGCCTTCGCGTTCCAGCACGCCCTCGTCGCCCTGCAACGTGGTGGTCTCGCGATACGGCGCGCTGACCTCGCGCACCAGGGTTTGCGCGTCCGGGCGACGGTAATGGCCCTGCACGCGCAGCGGCGTCTTCAGCAGCGCCGAGCCACGCAGTTCGACGAACTCGGTACTGACCGGTGCAGGGCGTGCCAGGCGCTGCAGCACCTGGCCGACGTCCAGCGTCTCAGGCGGTGCGGCGCATAGCGGTGCGGCGCTGAACAGCAGTATCAGCATCCACGGCAGGGTGCGGCACATCGGCATGGTGGGTGTTCCAGAAATCGTAGAAGTTGAACCAGTTGTACGGCGCATAGCGTGTGTAATGTTCCAGCCTGGCCGCGTAATCGCGCATGAGTACCGCCAGCACCGGTGCGCGCTGGCGACGCGGCACGTCCAGGCCCTCGCTGAAGGTCTCGAACGCCAGCTCGTAATGATTGCCGCCGCGGTACAGGCCGAACGCCAGCACCACCGGCACCTTCAGCGCTGCGGCGATCAGCCACGGCGAGGTCGGGAACATCGCGTTGCGGCCGAGGAACGTCGCCGGCAACGCCGGGTCGCCCTCGCGCGGGCGATCGATCAGCAGCGCCACCAGCGCACCGGCGTCGGTGGCGTCCTTGATCGCCATGACGATCGAGGTGGCGTCCATGCCGGCGTCGATGATGTTGGCGGCCAGCTGCGGATTCAGCGCGCCCAGCAGCTCGGTCATGGCGCGGTTGTGGGCCTTGTCCAGCACCACCTTGACCTGCACGTCCGGCCGCTCGGTGGCCAGCACGCGCAGCGCATCGAAGCTGCCCAGGTGCGAGCCGAAGATCAGCACGCCGCGGCCGCGATCCATCTGCGCATGCAGCTGGTCCAGCCCGGTGATGTCGACCCGGAAGCGCTGCATCTGCCCACACAGCATGTACACGCGGTCCAGAATCGTCGAAGCGAAGGTGTGGATATGCCGCGCCACATCGCGCAGCGTGGCCGGGTGCTCCAGCACGCGCGTCAGATAGGCACGCGAGGCGCTGCGCTCGGGCGCACGCACCAGCAGGAAGTACAGCGTGATCGGGTACAGCAGCGCGCGTCCCACCGCACGCCCGGCATGCTGGGCGATGCCGCGGATCAGCCACAGCGCGAAACGTCCGCCGCCTTCCGGGCGTTGCTTCCACTGACTGCTCATTGCGCCGCCTCCGCCACCAGTTCGCCGCTGACCAGCAGCTCGTCGGCGCGCTGCACGCGAAAGCGCCAGCGTGGGCCGGCGCCGTCCAGCATGACCGATGCCGTCTGCCCGGGCAGCAACGGCTGCACGAACTTCACCTGCGGCAGGCGTGCCGCCGCGCGTGGGCCATGTGCGGCCTCCACTGCCTGCAGCACATGGTCGAGCACGACCACGCCAGGCACCACGGGGCGCCCCGGAAAGTGCCCGGGCAGGCAGGGATGATCATGCGGCACGACGAAATCCATAAGCGGGCAACTCAAATCCTGGGTTGGAGCATCGCAGCCACGGCGTCATGTGCCTGCTTGGTCAATTGCTGGCGGTCCGGCGCATCCGGCCCGGTCACCGGGATCGGATCGCCGATACGTACCCGGATGATGCCCGGGCGCACCCTGAACACACCCTCCACCGGCAGCACCTTGCCGCAGCCATCCACTGCCACCGGCACCACCGGCACACCAGCATCGATAGCGGCCTGCAACAGCCCGGCCTTGAACGGCAATAATGCGCCGCTGCGGCTACGGGTGCCTTCGGGAAACAGACACAACTGCTTACCCTCGCGCAGCAGCGCGGCGGCCTGCCGGCGCACCATCGCCCCGGCACGCCGGCTGTCGCGGTCCAGGAACAGCATGCCGGTGGCCCGTGCATACCAGTTCACGAACGGCACCTTGAGCATTTCGTCCTTGAGCAGGAACCGCAGCGGCACCGGCAAGGCGTAGAACAACGCACAGATATCGATGATGGACTGGTGGTTGCTGACGAACAGGTAGTTCCTGGACCAGTCCACGCGCTCGCGGCCTTCCACGATCACCGTGGCGCCGGCACCGCGAAACAGCACCGGCGACCACATCCACGCGCCCATACGCAGCAGGCGGTCGGTGTCGCGCGTGATCGCCAGCAACGCCAGGCCATAGGCGATTCCGCCCGCGGTAAACGTCAGCGTGAAGGCCAGTTGCAGCAGATTGAACACGGCCCACGCCAGGCGCGACGGCATCCTTGCCAGCGGCATCTTTGTCTTGTCCCCGAAAATGTGCACGTACGTCGCTGCCCCTGGCCACGCACTCAGCGCAGCAGATCGCGCCAGAATTCCGGCCCGAGCCGCGCCATCTGGCGCAAGAAGTCTGGCAGATTACGATAGGGGCGCCGTGGAAACCAGCGGCCGCGCAATAGATATTCGCCTACAAAGAACCCGCCAACCACCCCGTACGCCAGCAGATTGGCGAACAACGATGCGCGCGCGTCGCTGATCGGCAGCGGCGAGGCATAGCCCAGTTGCGTCAGCACGCCACTGGGTTCGGCGCACAGGCCCAGCACCAGGTTGACCAGGGTCAGCGCGCACAGCAGCAGCGCCCAGGCCAGGGTGAGGCGGCGCGTGTAGCGGTACTGCTCCGGAGTGATCGGCATGCCGGCCTGGCGATACAGCCCCTCGACGATGCGCGTGATCAACGGCATGCGCCCACGGCGCAGGCTGCGACCGAAGAACCAGGCGACCCAGCCGGTGAACACCACCGGCGGCGCGGCCAGCACCAGCATCGCGTACGGCGAGTGCCACAACGCACTCAGGCCCAGCAAGGTCAGCACGGCCAGCGCCCAAGCCCAGGCACGGCGCGCGACCATCGGTTCGATCAGCACCATCAGCACCAGCAAGCCACCGGCGATGACGGCCAGCTCCGGGCGATGGCTGGCGTTGGCCCAGTGCGCCAGCGGCGAATACGCCACCGCCAGCAACACGCCCAGCCCCAGCACCCACGGGGGCGCATCGCCGGGCGCGGCGGTCGGGACCTCAGACGGTCTTGTTGGCTTCGACATGCGCCGACAATGCGCGCAGCGACGCGAAGATGCGACGATTCTCGTCATTGTCCGAGCGCAGCTGGAAGCCATAGCGCTTGCTGATCGCCAGCGCCAGTTCCAGCGCGTCGATCGAATCCAGTCCCAGCCCGGTATTGAACAACGGCGCCTCCGGGTCGATGTCGGCGGGCTGTACGTCTTCCAGGTTCAGGCTTTCGACCAGGAGTTCGGCCAGTTCACGTTCGGCAGCGGTTTGCGAGGACATCCAGAGAGCTTCCAGGTGAGGGTCGGGCGACAGATTCACAACGAAATTGCAGAACAACCACAGCGGCGCAGACAACCGTCAGGCCGGCATCGGCGATGCTGCAGGGCACAGACAGTGTACGTTGCCGTGCCGGCCGATTCCGAGCGCCCGCCGCACCGGCGTTGCGGCCGCATTGGCGAGGGTGTCGATCGGTCTGCAACAGCGAGTCGGCGGCCGGCATACCTGTCCGGGCCGCCGGTCAGGCTATCATGACTGCATGACGCTCGCCCGCTGCAGGTTCGTTCCAGGATGACTTCCACCGCTGTTGGCCCTACCCCGACCGCCAAGCCGGCAGCCGGGCCGGCCCCCGGACCCGAGTGTCCGGATGTCCTGATCATCGGCGGCGGGCCGGCGGGCTGCGCGGCGGCCATCGTCCTGGCCCAGCAGGGCTGGCAGGTGACCTTGCTGGAGAAGGCGCAGCATCCGCGCTTCCATATCGGCGAGTCGCTGCTGCCGATGAACATGCCGATTCTCGAACGCCTGGGCGTGTTGGAAGAGGTGCGCAGCATCGGTGTGCTCAAGCGCGGTGCAGACTTTCCCAACGACAGCGGCGGCTACAACACCTTCCGCTTCGCGCATGCGCTGGAGGCCAAGGCCGATTTCGCCTTCCAGGTACCGCGTGCGCAGTTCGACCAGGTGCTGTTCGAGCGCGCGCGGGCGGTGGGCGTGGATGCGCGCGACCAGGTCAAGGTCGAAGCGGTGGAGTTCGACGGGCAGCAGCCGGTACTGCAGGCGCAGGGCGTGGCGGGTGCGCAGCAGTTCCGCCCGCGCTATCTGCTCGATGCCAGCGGCCGCGACACCTTCCTGGGCAACCGCCTCAAGCTCAAGCGCGCCAATGCCAGGCATCAATCGGCCGCATTGTTCAGCCATTTCCGCGGCGTGACGCGCCGACCGGGCGAGGATGCCGGCAACATCAGCATCTATCGCCATGCGCATGGCTGGATGTGGCTGATCCCGTTGCCGGACGACATCATGAGCGTGGGTGCGGTCTGCTACCCGGAATACATGAAGACCCGCAAAGGCGACAGCGAGGGCTTTTTCATGCGCACGCTTGCGCTCAACACCGAGCTCAGCGCGCGCATGCTCGGCGCCGAACGCGTGGCCCCGGTGCATGCCACCGGCAATTACGCCTACGAATGCACGCGCATGTCCGGCCCGCGCTGGTTGATGCTGGGCGATGCCTACACCTTCGTCGACCCGATGTTTTCGTCCGGCGTGTTCCTGGCCATGCACAGCGCCGAGCGCGGTGCGGCGATGGTGGACCAGGCCCTGCGCATGCCGCAGCACGAGGCGAAACTGCAGCGCGCCTTGCAGCGCGAACTCAAGCGCGGCGTGGACGAGTTCAAGTGGTTCATCTACCGCTTCACCTCGCCGACCATGCGCGCCCTGTTCGCACAACCGCAGAACACCTGGCAGATCGAGGAAGCGGTGGTGGCGATGCTGGCCGGCGACGTGTTCGACAGCCCCAGGGTGCGCCTGCGTCTGCGCGCGTTCCGCGCCATCTATGCACTGACCACCTTGTCGATGATGCCGCGCGCCTGGCAGTCCTGGCGCCAACGCCGACGTCAGGCCACGCTCGGCTTCGATGGCGACACCTTGCAACGCGACACGCAACAACGAGACACACGATGACCGTTTCCCCGGCCCAGACCACGCACACCGTGCGCCATCCCCGCCTGCAGGTCGACTATGTCGATCAGACCGACCCGTCTGCACTGCTGGCCGACCCGCAGGTGCTGGCCGTGTTCGGCTTCGGCACGGCGGCGCCGCGCCTGGACGACCCCCGCTACCTGCGCGTGCCGCTGCAGCCGTACCACGCCGACGTACTGGAAGTGTGGCGGACCGACGCGGCGGTGCACAGCGGCCGCGATGGCAACATCGCCTGGGCCAGCGACGGCCGCCTGCAGTTCGGCGTGATCGAAATCGACGAGCAGGATGTCGATATCGAAGCCGCCGCCGCCAAGGCCTATGCGGAAATCACCGCCTTCGTCACCCGCAGCCAGACCCCGCGCCTGCTGCGTATCTGGAACTATCTGGACGCCATCACCCTGGGCAGTGGCGACCGCGAACGCTACCGGCAGTTCTGCGTGGGCCGTGCGCGCGGCCTGGGCGCCTTCGACAATGCGCAATTGCCGGCCGCCACCGCGGTGGGACGCTGCGATGCCGAGCGCATCATCCAGATCTACTGGCTGGCCGCCAGCGACGCCGGCACCCCGCTGGAAAACCCGCGCCAGGTCAGCGCCTACAACTACCCGCGCCAATACGGCCCGCAGCCGCCGAGTTTCGCGCGCGCCATGCTGCCGCCGGCCGGCAGCGACATGCCGCTGCTGCTGTCAGGCACCGCCGCGGTGGTCGGGCATGCCTCGATGCACACCGGCCAGTTGCTGGCGCAGCTGGAAGAGACCTTCGCCAACTTCGACGCCCTGCTGGGTGCCGCCCGCCAGCATGCGCCCGCCCTGCCCACGCAGTTCGGCGCCGGCACCCGCCTGAAGGTCTACGTGCGCGAGCAGGACGATCTACCCAGGGTGGCGCAGGCGCTGGACGCCCGCTTCGGCGATGCGGTGCCGCGTCTGCTGCTGCACGCGGTGATCTGCCGCGACGAGCTGGCGGTGGAGATCGATGGGGTGCATGGGTGAGCGATTGCGGGCATGAGTACTGATGCCCGCTGCAGCCACGCAGCAGCAATGCTCCGTGGCGAGGCCTGCGCTCAGCCGTTGAGCAAACCCAGCACCACATCGCGCGGCAGCTTGCCGGTTTCGTTGCGTGGCAGGGCGGCGAGTTTGCGCAGGCGGCGCGGCAGGAACACCGGGTCGACGCTGACGCGCAGGGCGGCGAGGATCTGCGCTTCGTCCAGGGTCGGGGCGACCACCAATGCGGCGATGCGGCCGACCGCCTGACCGGGCTCGGGTGCGAGCTGCACGATGGTGCCGTCGACGACGCCCGGGATGGCCAGCAGGCGACGGGTCAGATCGGCCAGCGAGGCGCGTTTGCCGGCGATTTCCAGCAGATCGGCCTGCCGGCCGCGCACCTGGAAGGTGCCGTCGGCAGCCACGTCCATCATGTCGGCCAGCAGCACCGGCGTGGCCAGATGCGGTGCGTGCACCAAGGTGCCTGCCGCCTGCGTTTCCAGGCGCACACCGGGCAGCGGTGTCCACGCCGCCTCCAGCGCGGTGCGGCGCACCGCGAACACGCAGGTTTCGGTAGAACCGAACATTTCGCGTACCTCGCCGCCAAACCGCGCTTCGGCGGCTGCGGCCACGTCCTGCGCCAACGGCGCGGTGGCCGAGACGATGCCGACCAGCGGCGGCAACGCCACGCCGGATTCGACCAGCGCGCGCAGGTGCACCGGCGTGGTCACCAGCACGCGCGGGGCAGGAATGTCCGACAGCGCGCGCGCCACATCGTCCGGAAAGAACGGGCGGCCCGCATGCACCGCAAGCTCGGTCACCATCGGCAGCAGCACCGACAGTTCCATGCCGTACATATGTTGCGGCGGCACCGTGGCGACCACATGCGGCACCGCATCGGTGTGCGCCCACAGGCTTTCCAGCGCGACCAGATCCTGACGCGTACTGGTCAGGAAGCTGCCCCAGGTCTTGGGGTTGGGCTGCGGGCTGCCGGTGCTGCCGGAAGTGAAGCCGATGGCCACCAGGGCATCGTCGGCCAGCTGCGGAATCGGGCCCGCGGCCTGCGGCAACTCGGCCGGCAGCTGCCAATAGCGCGGCGGTGCCAGCTCCAGTGCCAGATCGCCCAGGCAGTAGGCATCGGCATGCCGCGCCTGCACTTCGCCGACCACGGCCGGCGCGCGCGAGGACGGCAGCAGCGACACCTGACCGCGCAATGCGCACGCATAGAACGCGACCATGAAGCGATAGCGGTCTTCGCACAGATTCACCGCGTGGCGACCGTCCGGCAGTTGCTGCGCCAGGCCATGCACGTGTGCAATGAAGGTGGCCAGATCGACCGACTGCCCCGCGCGCCAGGCCAGCGGCCGGCCGGGCGCGCCGACGGCCATCGGGTGGGAAACGGCAGGAACAGGCAGGCTGGACATGAGAACCGGCAATCGCAAAAGCGCGCTAGCTTGGCCGCCACCTGCCCTGCTGGCAAGTCGGGAGGTTTCCGGCTGCGCCACGAGGGCTGCGGTCGGGAACCTTGGCAAGGCCCGTCCGCGAAGCACATTCCAACTCATTGCAGCTGGAGTGCATTGGCCGTCAAGCGCGTACGCCCGTGCGAGCCAACGCGCGCATAACCGCTTGTGGTCGCGTCCGCCACTCGTCCATGCCTTGCCTGTTCGATGACGCACTCGCCCCACCGCGCACATGACCTGTGGCCCAAGCCCCCGGCGGAAGCGAGCTGCTAGGCTTGTCCGCTCCTCGTTGCGTCCAGTTGTTACCGATGCCCAGATTGTTGCCGCTGTCCTTGTTGTTGCTGGCTGTCACCGCGCATGCGCAATCCGTTACACCGCTCACCATCGAACAGGTGATGGCCGATCCGGACTGGATCGGGTCGTCGGTGGATCAGGCCTGGTGGCAGTGGGACGGCAAACAGGTGCAATACCTGCTCAAACGTAACGGTTCCCCGGTGCGAGACACCTATCGCCAGGGCGCCGGCGGCGGCAGCGCCGAACGCGTGGCCGACAACGCACGCGCCGGCCTGGATGCGGATAACCCGAGCTACGACGCGACCCGCCAGCGCATGCTGTTCGCGCGCAATGGCGACATCTTCCTGCGCGATTTGCGTTCCGGCGCACTGACCCAGCTGACCCGCAGCAACGAGGTCGAATCGCGGCCGCAATTTGCCAGCGATGGCGGCGCGATCTGGCGCGCGGGCAACAACTGGTACCACTGGCGCGCCGACGGCGGCACGGCGCAGGTTGCAGTGGTCAAGGCCGAGCGCGATCCCAACGCTGCGCCCAAGGCCGATGTGTTGCGCGAGCAGCAGCTGGCCACGCTGGCCACGCTGCGGCGCGACCGTGAGCAGCGCGATGCGTTACGCACCCAGGAAGACGCCTGGCGCCGCGCCGATGCCACGCGTGCGGCAGCGCCGGTGTACCTGGGCGATGAGGTGGAGATCGTCGACAGCGCGTTGTCGCCGGACGGCCGCCACCTGCTGGTGGTCACCCAGGCCAAGGGTGCCGAAGAGGGCCAGGCCGGCAAGATGCCCAAGTACGTGACCGAATCCGGTTACGAGGAATTCCAGGAAGTGCGCACCCGCGTTGGTCGCAACGCACCGGTGGCGCATGCGCTGTGGCTGGTCGATGTCAGCGCCGGCACTGCAAGGCCGCTGTCCTTCGACACCCTGCCGGGTATCGCCACCGACCCGCTGGCCGCGCTGCGCAAGGCCGCCAAGCGCGACGCGCTCACGGGCAACCGCGCCGTCCGTGTGGAAAGCGACGGCGACGGCAGCGGGCCGGCGGTGCACTGGAGTGACGACGGGCGCAACGTGGCGGTGGAGATTCGCGCGGTGGACAATAAGGACCGCTGGATCGCCAGCGTGGACCTGGCCAACGCCACGTTGCAGCCGCGGCACCGCCTGAGCGACAGCGCCTGGATCAACTGGGACTTCAACGATTTCGGCTGGCTGCCCGACAACCGCACGCTGTGGCTGCTGTCGGAAGAATCCGGCTATTCGCAGCTGTACACGGTGGAAGGCAACGGCAAGCCACGCCAGCGCACGCGCGGCAAGTGGGAAGTGTCGATGCCGGTGCCCAGTGCCGACGGCAGCAGCATGTTCTTCCTGTGCAACCAGAAATGGCCGGGCGATTACGAGGTGTGCAAGCTGGATCTGCGCAGCGACCAGCTCAGCGAAGTCACTGCGTTGAATGGCGTGGAAGGCTTCAGCCTGTCGCCGAACGGGCAGCAACTGCTGGTGCGTTACTCAGGCAGCTACCTGCCACCGCAGCTGGCGGTGGTGCCGGCCGCAGGCGGCCAGGCCACGCTGCTGACCGACACCCGCACGCCCGCCTTCAAGGCGCAGCCGTGGATCGCACCGCAGTATGTGCAGGTACCGTCCAGGCATGGCGCCGGCACGGTCTGGGGCAAGTACTACGGGCCGCAGAACCCCGAGCCCGGCAAGCAGTATCCGATCGTGATGTTCGTGCACGGCGCGGGCTATCTGCAGAACGTCTCGCAGCGCTACACGCCGTATTTCCGCGAGCAGATGTTCCACAACCTGCTGGTGCAGCAGGGCTACATCGTGCTGGACCTGGACTACCGCGCCTCGGAAGGCTACGGCCGCGACTGGCGCACCGCGATCTACCGCAACATGGGCCACCCGGAGCTGGAAGACTATCTGGACGGGCTGGAGTGGCTGGTGACGCAGAAGCAGGGCGACCGCGCGCGTGCGGGCATCTACGGCGGCTCGTACGGCGGCTTCATGACCTACATGGCGCTGTTCCGCAGCCCCGGCACCTTCAAGGCCGGCGCGGCGCTGCGTCCGGTCGGCGACTGGATGCAGTACAACCACGAGTACACCTCCAACATCCTCAACACGCCCGAGCTCGATCCCGAGGCCTATAAGACCTCATCGCCGATCAACTACGCCGACGGACTGCGCGACCATCTGCTGATCGCGCACGGCATGATCGACGACAACGTGTTCTTCAAGGACTCGGTCGACATGACCCAGAAGTTGATGGAGCTGCACAAGGACAACTGGCAGGTGGCGCCGTATCCGCTGGAACGCCACGGCTTTACGCGTGCCGATTCGTGGCTGGACGAATACAAGCGCATCCTCAAGCTGTTCAATGAGCAGGTGAAGCCGTAAGCCATGCCGCTGCGGCCGGGCGATGCGTGCTGCATCGCCCGGTCGATGACATCGCGCGTAGCGCCGGCATCCCCATGCTGCAGCAAGCGACAGATCGCCCAGGTTGCACGCGTGGTGCGCTGCCACGTTAGCCATCGCCATGCGTCACCCTGCGCGGCACTCACCTGCACGTACGCAACTGGCCCTAAGCTTGGCGCAGGATCGGCAGACCGCTGGCGCATTGCGCTCCCCTTTGCCGGCCCGCCGCCCGACCGGAGCGCCGCCGGCACCGCAGCGGTTTCCGATTCGCGGCGCGCAGAAGGTAATCGCGATGGGCCTGTGGGACCGTTTGTTTGGACGCAAGACCCCGGTGGCGAAGACGCCCCGAGCCGAACCGACCGCAGCGCCGGCAGCTGCAGCCGATGACACCGATACCGAGGTCCAGATCGACCCGGCACTGCAGTCCGCACTGAGCCTGTTCCAGCGCGGCGATCAGCTGGGCGCCTACAACGCTGCGCAAGCGCAGCTGCACCTGGGTGCCGACGCGCAACGTCTTTGCGCACTGGCATTGAGCGCGCTGGACCGCTATCGCGAGGCGTACCCGCACTGGCTGGCGCTGTACGAACTGGAGCCCACCGCGCACAACGCATTGCAGTTGGCGACCACCTCGGTGATGTGCAACGAGATCGATCGTGGCGAACAGTGGTTGCTGACCTTCGACGATCTGAATGCGCAGGAGCGCTCCACCTCGCCGGCCACCGCGCGCACCAGTTTCCTCACCGCGCTGACCCGCGCCGGCCACGGCGCGCACGCGTTGCCGCATCTGGAGTGGTTGCGCGAGGCCTACGCCGGCATGTCGATCACCGACAGCCACTTCCTCTACGTGCGCGGGCTGCCCTTCTTCGAAGCCTTCCTGGAGCGCAGCACACCGTTGTTGCGCCAGTGCCTGCCGGCCGACGCGCTGCCCGGTTGGTACGCGCAACTGCAGCCGGCCCTGGATCCGGCTGGCCAGGCCGCCGTGGCCGCCCATATCGCAGCGCTGCAATGAGCGCGCCGACACCGCGCCCTCGACCGCGCGGCGGCTTCGTCACGCCGCTGGCGTGGGTGTCCCTGCTGCTGGGTGTCGTCAGTGCGATGTCCAACCTGCTGCAGATCGCGATGATCGTACTGATGCCCGACGCGGCGGCGCTGGGCTTGCCCGAAGGGATCAGCCTGCCCACCTCGTTGCAGTGGTTGATCGATCATGGGTTGTCATTGTCCGTCGTAGGCGTGGTGCTGTCGGTGGCATTTGCATGGTTGAGCTGGGCCTTGCTGCAGCGACGCGAGTGGGCGCGGGTCGGGTTCGTGGCGGTGTTGCTGGTGACCGCACTGCTCAATGTCGGTGGCCTGGCGTTGATCGGGCCGCTGTTCGAGGGCGTGCAGGCGATGCTGCCTGCCGATGTCGTGCACAGCCCCGAGTGGCCGCAGCTGCAGGCGCGCCTGCAGGCAACCCGCCAGGCGGCGTTGCTGCTGACAGGCCTGGGCGTGCTGGCAATCGGCTGTCTCCACGCAGCACTGGCATGGCGGTTGTGCACGCCCGCAGTGCGCGCCGAATTTGCCGCCTCGCGCGGGCGCAACGCATGAGGGAATCTAGACGTCGAGCCGTGGCGACGGTTAGACACGGCACGAGGCTTGAATCACAAGCCCGGTGAGTCGAGGGCGCATGCCCTC